>CAOLHI010003832.1:0-150897 GCA_948474755.1 Ctenosaura bakeri | reverse complement strand
GTGGCGTCCGCAGCATCAGGCAGCACCCAAAATGGCGGCTTTCGACTGGCAGAGGCTCTCCGCCAATCGGAGAAGCTCGCCAGCCGGAAGCCTGCCCCCCGGCCGGTCTGCAGGCGCGCACTTGAATGTGCCTGCAAATCCACAGGGGCGTTGCAATGGGGCTGGATGGGGCTGCATGCCCTGCGCTTTTTAAAAACCACAAAACAAGTGGTTTTCAAAAAGCACGCGGTGCCGCCACTTCTGATCACCCCTGCGTGGATTGGGGTGTGGAACTACACAAAAGTAGTCCGCTCCAATCCATGTAATGGTGTAGACGACCTCCGTCAGAGGTCGCTCTACACCATTTTTTTAACCCCATGTGGAAAGGGCTTATGTCTCATAGGTGAATCCTTGAACTCTGTTGCTTTAACAGAGCTTTCTGGCAGATAGAAATTAACTGCATCTGGAGTGAGCTCCTGAAAAGTTCAAATGGTCTGGAGCATGTTGTCTGCTCCTCAGGAGCCGACTCTACCATCAGGCTGAGTGAGGCAACCTTATCAACCAGCAGCTACAAGGGCAGCTTTCTAGAAGTCCTTTATGAATTCTCTAGCTGCCCCCTCTCATAGGGACAAGAGCTCTGCATACCATACAACCTCTCCTGTGCCCCCTAAACAGCTGTCTCAGATGTGGTGGAGACCACTGTTCAAGTAAGAGTTAGTTACCGTTCTAGTCAGCTTCTGAATGTGATTTGGTTTTGTATCATCCACAAAACTGAGAGGACATATTGATAAGGATTCTCTCTACATTATTCTCTAAGTCATTGCTCAAAGTATTGAAAAGGGACAGCCTTGGGACAGAACCCACCTTAGATGTCCCAGCATACCACCTTAGATGTCCCAGCACTGTGAATTGCAGTTGTTGATGATGACTCTTCGAAAATGATTTTCCAGTCAATTACAGATCCATCTAACAGTGTTTCCATTCATTCCATACTTAATATGTGCATTGCATCACAGCAATATTGTATACAAAATTCAAAAAAATAGTTGAGATCAGCTAACTCACCTTGAATGTGTCAGAAGGAAAATAGACTTCAAGTTACTATTTATCAATGTAATCTTATGAATCTCTACTGAGAAGTGAGGCAGAAGCTGGATTAATTGGGTCTTACCCACCAGGTAAATGGGTAAGGTAAGGATTGCAGCTAAATTGGCTAGTTGTATTTATATTAGAAAGAAGGAGGATATGACCATTATTTATTCTTTAGTTAACAAAACTTTGCTGTAGTAAATGCAGATTAGTTAAACATTATTTTTAATTGAAATAATAAAATAAAGAAAATTCATGGTGTCCTTTGGCTCAAATCTTGGTTTTCCTGCCAGCGTAGGATCTCCTGAAGTACTGGATATATGTTCGTGGATATATCTTCATGGATATATAAATGAGTAGTGTTTAATTTGTGGATTGGTGCTATTTCCCTGTAAAAAATAATGAACATCAACTAAGATTTGCTCTTTGGCTTTGTGCTTTGCTGCCACTATGGCACCTCAAAAGTGTCAAAACCATAACCACAGAATCTGGGAATTCAGAAGAAAACAAGTGAAAGAAGTGTGTGTGTATTCTGTACATACACATATAAGCATATGTTTCAGATCAATATTTTCCTACCATAATAAACCAGCTGTGTCCAGCAGGAAAGTCAATTTCTGTCAACTGGTGAAAGCTAGTATAATGTAGTCTTGAGAAATTTGGCCAGCGAGTCATGAAATGCATTAGGGACTTTAAACCAGACACTGCATCTCAAGAACCCAAAATGTGGAGAAAGCAATAAGGGATAAAAATCTAGCCTTACCACTGAGATATGCTTTGTACAGATGGTGTGTATGTATGCTTTCCCCTAACAGTGTGGGAGACATAAGATTTAGTGGTATTTTCTCTATGCTCATATCACAAGTCATTTTAAGTCCTTGTGTTTTCTCCTCTCCTAATTTGGCACTGCAGTAAAAAACCTAAAACCTGTAGTTAGTGCATAAGAGACTGCAATTCTAAATTCCTAGACAATATATCCCTGAAATCTCAGGTGGACTGACTTAGTCCTGGATTTATGTACAAGCTAAGTAAACAGGAGCTTAAGGTCTCTAAATTTAAAGAAAAAAGAAAAACAAAATATCTCTTTGAATAACCACCATATTTTGGTAATGCTAGTTCACTCTTAAACCTGGTATGGATTAGGGCCTTGAGATATCTTAAACCCTGACCTGGACTTACATCTAATAAATGGATGAGGAAGTGGTTCTTTACACAGGGCATCATTAAGCTATAGAATTTGCTTCCATAAAATATAGTGATGGTTTGCCGGCTTGGATGGCTCTATAAGGAATTTAGATAAATGCATGGAAGATCAAGACACCAGTGGCTAGTACTTATTAGTGATGGGGATGGGAAGCATCAATGGGAGAGTGGTTTTGCAAACATATCCTCTTCATGGGCTTCTTGTAGGCATCAGGTTGGCCACTGCAAGACCAACAATATACTGGAGTAGATGGTCTTCTGGTTTCTGCCCTCCAAAAGCCTGGAACATGTGTGACCAAGAAGCATCAGAAGGTGACCAATATGAAAGAAGTTATTAATCAGGAAGAACACATGAGCTAGGAGTGGCTGCAGCAGTTTACTTTTTCCTGATCTTACTGGGAAGGACAAGATTCCACCCCCTTCTCTCCCTCCTGTTGAGTTGAGTACAAAACTGCTTTTGCATCTTGAACTCAGGTTGCAGAAGCAAGCAAGCTGAGGATTAAGGGGGAAAGCAGAAGAAGGAGAGGGAAACTTGGATATTTTAAAAGCAGATGAAAAAGTGAGACAGCAAATGATTAATCGGAACCGTCCCTGCCAAATCAAGACAGTAGGAGAGTCTTTTATGGTCTCTTATGTTTTCAGGTTGCCACAAGGACCTTGTTCTTGTTCTTTACTGCAAAGGACTAAACAAAGCTACCCTTGTGCAAGTTGTTTCTTCTGAGCAGACACGTTTCATAGGAGTAAAGCATGTATCTCTTGTCTCTGAGGGGAAAAAGACTGAGAGGAGATATATATTTATCACAAATTCTTATTATAACTGCTTTGGAATTATTTTAGCAGTGGAGTCTAGTAGGTGTCTGTTCAGAATTAAGTACCACTGAGTTCAGTAGGGCTTACTCAGAGACTGGAATATTAGTGAAAAGTGTTAATAGGTTAAATTAATAATTAACAATGTAAAAATGCATCTCAGTTATATGTACATTGGAACAGGGACAGTTTTTATAATTTTGTTTAAGTCAGTGTTTACATTTACATTACTTCACAACACTGGAAGACTTCCCAGAATGAAAGTGAAAAATTCCATCTGGCCATGTCTCTGTATTCACCTTAGAACAGAAAGAAAAAGAGAAAGAAATTGCTGTACGATTTTTTTTTTTAAAAAAACAACATTTCTCAACCACTCCACAAAAGTACTTCTCTTACTTTCCTTTTCTCTCTTCCTTTTTATAATATCATCTCTTCATCCTTCCCCTTTCTTCAGTTTCTTGATTTCCATTTGGATACAATCATAAAAGCTAGAGTTACGAGCGTCAGTATATCAGTTTCCCAGAACATTTAGGAATTCTCTGTGTGGTTGTCTAGTGTGGAGTACAGGAGGACTGATTGCATATGTAGAAGATCACCTTGCCTTCCAAGCTGGTTTAAAATCTTTTTATCTTGGAATTAAATGAGTGTTTGCCCTCAATTATTTTTCTCTTTCTCCATTTTTGAAATATGTATCAAAAGGGAAGGAGTGAGGTTATAAATAAATACACACAGAGGATGCAGTAAATAGAAATGTTTCAAAATACATGCTATTTGTAAGTTGTTCGCCGCCTCGATCCATATGGAGAGGCGGGATACAAATACATAATAAATAAATAAAAAAAAATAAAAAAAATGAAATTTTCACCTGTAATTTTAACCCCAAATCTTTTTCAGAAGAACCAGATCCATCCCCTACCTCCATTAGCAATACTTAAAAAAGAACACTTTCCACAAATTATCCAGCTGTTAACCTACTCTTTTGCTCCTTGTTTCCACCAGAACAGAGTTGCTATCTCAAAATAACTGGTTTCTCAGGCATATTGAAAGATAATTAGTGCCTTTTGTCACTCGCAACACTACCACAAGTCCTGAACCTAGCCACTGCATTGGTGGAATACTTGGGTTATATTTCAAAAATCTGGGAAAACTCACTTTGGGTTAGAAAGGACACTTCCAGAATTTGCTTATTCAGATGTTTGAGATTTCCACCTTAACACAGTCCTTTTCCTTTAGAACTCTACCTTATTGGTTTAGCTTTGGAAAAAATCTTTTGTCTCTAGTAACAGTTCCTCTTCTGAAGAGCCAGTGCTGTCATCACTACTGCCAATATGAGTTGTTTGACAGTTCAATATGTTTGTAAGCGTTTCTGTCGTAGATTAGTTACGGGCAGATGTTTTATAAGTTCATATTTCAGAACTGGTAAGGAAAGATGCAAGAGCAAGGAGGGTTGTGTAGACTGGAGAGTTGAGATGTGTTGGATGTTACTGTCTGATGAGGGAATATGAGAGAAAAAGTCACAGGGAAGGAGAGTGCAAGAAAAGGCCATTGAGATGGAGAGAACGTATAACCCCCAGCTGGAAAATATAATAATAATAATAATAATAATAATAATAATAATAATAATAATAGACTTAGACTTAATAGACTTAGACTTAAGTCTAATAATAGACTTAGAGAGCTGGGTATGTTTAGTCTGCAGAAGAGGAGGTTAAGAGGGGACATGATAGCCATGTTTAAGTATTTGAAGGGATGCCATGTAGAGGAAGGAGGGGACTTGTTTTCTGTTGCTCCAGAGACCAGAACAAGGAGCAATGGATTCAAGCTGCAGGAAAGGAGATTCCACCTGAACCTCAGGAAGAACTTCCTGACAGTCAGGGCTGTCCGGCAGTGGAATCTGCTGCGTTGGAGTGTAGTGGAGGCTCCTTCCTTGGAGGTTTTTAAGCAGAGGCTTGATGGCCATCTGTCGGGATTGATTTGAGGGTGTTCCTGCATGGCAGGGGGTTGGACTGGATGGCCCGTGTGGTCTCTTCCAACTCTGAATTTCTATGATTCTATGATGATTATTATTATTTATATCCCGCCTCTCCTAATGGATCGAGGTGGCATTACAACAGATATCAAATACATTAAAAACATTAAAATATAACCCATCCTCCCCACCCACCAACCCTTTTAAAAACCCCTAAACACATTAACTATTAAAAACAAGAGGCAGAGAAGAGTTGAGCTTTAGATTCTTCCTGCTCAATTGTGGTGTACGTGTACAAAGGGAAAGTCTACATTCCCAAAACTGGTAGAGTAGAAATCTGGAAGGGTATAAGAACAGTAAGTTGTATTGTTAAAACGTATCTTCTCGCCCCTGAGAAACGAACTCAGAAAGAGAGCATTACATGCTTTTAAATTCACCCTCCAGCAAGGCTACCAGCATTAGCCTAGGAAAAAAACAGGATGTGACCATGTCAGTCAAGAAGTTATCCAGGATGGGAAAAAGCCTCAGGATTTTGATGGGAGTTTCCCCTATAGCTGTCAGGATTTTTTTCAACATCCAAATGACAGTGATGTAGACTCAAGCCAACTGACTTGGGCCATTTCCGCACTAGCCTGTTCTAGCAGGATGATTCCACTTTCAACATCCTCTGGAATCCTGGGGTTTGCAGTTTCGGGAGGGGCCAGCCGGCCCCTCCCGAAACTGCAAACCCCAGGATTCCAGAGGATGTTGAAAGTGGAATCATCCTGCTAGAACAGGCTAGTGCGGAAATGGCCTTGGACTCAAGACAGACTTAGAATGTTAGGAGTTGCAGTCCAGCAAGAGATTTACAGGGCTTCCATCTCTGTTCTAACAACTATCTATAATTCATTCAACTCACTCTATTAAGTCTATATGAGCTTCTTGGTTACATTATCTAACATGGTTCTAACAATTCAGTATTCCTCCCAAACGATCTCTCCCTCTCAAAATTTGTTCTAGATGCCCAAACGTGTTCTGACAACTCTCTCCTAACTTGCTCTATCTCACTAATTTAGTCCAGCTCTAACTCGATCTCTCTCTCATTGCTTTACTCCCCACAGAGACCTACTTTCAGTAAGACTTCATAAAGGCCAGCCAGCAGGGAACACATTACAGTGAAGGACATGTCAGCATTATTTAGTAACCTAGCTCAAAAGAGGAAGATTTTTCCTCTTCATATAAGCTTAGTTTTTCCTGGCATGTAATTGATCAGGCCTTTTATATATCTTCCCTGTGTGTATGTGCTCAAGTCACTTGTTGACTTACAGTAACCCCATGAATTTCATAGGGCTTTCTTAGGTAAGGGATATTCAGAGGTGCTTTTGCCAGTTCCTTCTTCTGAAATATAGTCCACAGCACCTGCTATTGCTTGGTGGTCCCCCTTCCATCTACTAGCCTGGGCAGGCCCTACTTAGCTTCCAAGATCAGACAGACCCTGGTGCCTTCAGAGTATTTAGTTGATATCCATTGCACCTATTATATATGCAGGGGTGTTACCCTGTGTGTTGGGGGTTCCAGGAGGGGCACCCAAAAAACCAAATAAAAACACAAGTTGGGGGAATTTAGCTTGAGCACTCTCTCGGCTAAACGAGAGGCAGGGTAACTTTAGCAAGGATCTTTTAACCCTATGTCTACTGCTTCAGGTCAGAGAGCAACTAGACAAGGTTTTCAAACAATATTTTATTAAAAACAAGAAACACAAAAGACAAGACATAAACTAACTGAGAAATAGAAACGGAGAGCTTTTTTGGGAAAGGCAATATGACGCCTGGTCTCGTAGTCCTGGAGAGAAGCGGGGTTCCGGGGAAGAAAGCTCAGTGGGGCTCGCTGAGGGGAGTTTCCTTAGACAACCAGCAGCAAGGCGGGATGGAAGTCCAAAGTAGTCCAAAGACGTCCCAAAAGTGGGGACCTTATATAGGGTGGATTTTACCTACAGGCTTTGTCATGCTCGGTGAGAACAAAGGAAATTTGGAGTTGGACAAAGGAGTTGGAAAAGGTCAACTTCTGCATGATTGGTTTAGCTCTTAAGACAATAGCATGGCCAGTTCGTTAATAGCCCGATACAAAAGAATGGCTTGGCTCTTGGCTGTGTGGCTTTGTGTAGATCCGAGCCGAGCAGAGCCGGTTTGCAGGGAGGTTTTTCCCTAAAGGAATGGAGAGGCTTAAGTTGCTTGCCTGAATGGGGTTTTGGAATGTACAACCATTAACGGCCGCGCCCATACGTGCTCGTCCAGGAGGCCTCTGCAAACACGTGGAGTAGGGTGGTAGAGAAAGGTCAGGCAAACGCCACATTATTTGATATCAAAAGGATATCTAGTGCTCTCACCAGACATATCATAACCATGATAACAGGGGTTCTGTTCCAGGAACCCCTGTGTAAAACACAAATGTGAGCAGCGTCTCCCATTGTAGTCTATTGACACATGTGCTCCTCAATTCACTATAATTGGACTCCATACTTCCTGTGACCTTGCATTCGTGGACATCAAGGTTGCTCCAGAAGAGGGCGCACTGTATTCTGCCTATTTCCTTCTAAATAGTATATGCTTAGACAGACAAAGCAAAAACTCAATAAAAGAAACTAAAACATTAGTCTTCTTCATTGTTCTGCTTATTGTTCTTTCAATGGGTCTGCTACTGCCTCACACTGGAATCGTCTTCTGTTTTCCCTTCATGATATTAATTTCCTTTTCCAAACGAAGGTATGCTCTCAGAAGTTATTCTGCTTTGAACAGTACACAAATTTCATACGCTTCATCAAGCTATGTTGTACATTTTGGTTTCAACACTGGAGCTCCTCTTCAAAGATATAACTCTCCCAAAATCCTTGAACCTAAATCCAATCGCTAGTCCAGAACTAAGCAGGCCTACTCATCATCCTGTATTTATGGCAATCCTATGCGTGAGATCCCTCCAAGAACTTCAGGTCTTGCAAACTCAGTGCTGTGTCTTCCCGGACAGAGTCAATCCACCTCTAATGTAGTATTCCTCTTTCCCTACTGCCTTCCACTTTTCCCACCTTTATCATCATTTAAAGTAAGCCATAATGTGGTCTCATTATGTGTCCAAAGTACAATAGCCTGTCTAGACCCTTTCTGCCTTACACTGTTACACTAGTGACTGCAGGACCCATCATGTTATAGTGCTATCATTCCACTTTCAACCTCCCGTGGAATTCTGGAGTTTGTAGTTTACTGAGGCCCAAGAGCTCTCTGGCTGAGGATTCTAAAGGCCCTTCCCTAAAGGGCAAACCCCAGGATTCCATAGGAGGTTGAAAGTGGAATAATAGCACTATAACAGGGTAGTGTGGAAATAACCTAATTCTTTTGGCTGCTAAAGAGAGACCGGGCTTGATTTGCTCTAGGACATATTTATTTGCCTTTTTGACTGCAGCATCTGTAGAACTCTTCTCCAGCACCTTATTTCAGATGAATTGATTCTCTTTCTTTCAGCTTTTATTTGTCTAAGAGACATTTACCTCGGAAATTTATTTAAGAGATTTATATAACTAACACACACATGCTATATATATTGATAGATAAAATCAATCAATCAATAATTTTATTGCGGTCAATGACCATATTCGAAAATTCATCTACATACGTGATATACATACATCTGGTAGCATTAGCAAAGTATAAATATAAATATAAACATAAATCGTATAAAATATGTAATATAAAACATATAATATAGGTACATATTCCTATGTGGTTAAATGCCACTACTGCAAGCCACAAGGTTGTGAGTTCGATCCTGCCGGGGTCCAAGGTTGACTCAGCCTTCCATCCTTCCGCAGGTTGGTAAAATGAGTACCCAGCTTGTTGCGGGCATGTATAAGAAATGTATTGAAATACATGCTATTTGTAAGTTGTTTGCCGCTTCGATCCATATGGAGAGGCGGGATACAAATAAATAATAATAATAATAACACTAAAACCTTATTTTCACGAATTTTAATTGCAGCAGCACAAAATTTTGCTATCTTGGTCAACATCCCTGTATTTTGCATCCCTGTATATTTAGATAAAATAATTGTCCATCCTTTACTTGGCTGTTATTTTTTTTACTGCCAGGGACAGGCAGAGAGTGCTTCTACAACTCTACGCCTCTTGTGTCAAAATAAGGGTCTTTCTGCACTACCCTGTTATAGTGCTTTTATCCCACTTTCAACATCCTATGGAATCCTGGGGTTTGCAGTTTAGGGAGCAGCATTTAGAATTCTCAGCCAGGGAGCGCTTTGGCCTCAGTGAACTACAAACCCCAGAATTCCACAGGAATGTTGAAAGTGGAATAATGGCAGTAGAACAGTGTAGGGCAGAAAGGCCCCCACTTGTCTCAGCTCCAGTGTTCTTTGACTAAATTCGATTTGATAAAATCACCACGATCCATTTTCCATCTCTATGCATTTCTTTAAAATGATTTTAAAAACTGGAATAAATAATTTGGGGGAGAGGGGGAGAAGACAAAGGTAAGGGAATAGTTGGTCTGTATGAGGATCAAAATATGATCTTAGTGTAATTAGCCCTACAGTCTAACCAACCAAACCAAATCAAATCAGCTAAACGACTAAATCAAATCCCTATCCAGATCTGATAGCCCCACTTTACAAGCAGGTTTTGTATTGAACCTAGACAAAACAGGGTCCTACTGAACATGTGCCATGACAAACCTTGCCAATAACCTCAGCCTAATTTTGGTCTAAAACTACAGCCATTTCCGCACTACACTGTTATAGCGCTATTATTCCACTTTCAACATCCTATGGAATCCTGGGGTCTGCAGTTTAGGGAGGGGCACTTAGAATTCTCAGCCAGGGAGCGCTTTGGCCTCAGTGAACTACAAACCCCAGAATTCCACAGGAATGTTGAAAGTGGAATAATAGCGCTATAACAGTGTAGTGCGGAAAGGTCCCCACTTGGCTCAGCTGGAGTGTTCTTTGACTCGGGGGACCCGATCCCCACCCTGCTCTTTCTCTCCCGCCTTCGTCTTCCTTTTCGCCCAGGGTGGGAACTTTAGCCACGCTCCCTGGGCTCCCGGCCGGCTCTGCCTGCAGCGCCCAGCAGCGTCCGCCAGGGGCGCTTTGTCCTGATTCTGCCCCGAATGCGACCGCGCGAGTCCCGGGGCGTTTGTTGGTGTCGCGGCTGCGGCGCTGCGCGTGAAACGGGACCTTTTTCCTCCCCCCCTTTTTTTTTCCTCCCCATCCCGACGGGAAAGGCGAGGGGCGTGGGCATCCTGGTCCCCGCGCTGCAACGCAGCCTCCCCGGGTGTTTCCTCCTCGGAAGGGACTCGCGTGGGATTGCACAGGATTATACTCGTTTTTCAAATTTAAAACCCGCGGATTTGGGGACGGAGGAGAGACGCCGGAGCCGGTCCCCGCGGCTGGAAGGTAAATTCCAAAGCCTTTTCCTTGGGGAGGGAAGTTGCTCCATTTCCCCACCCCACCCCACCCTCGATCCTGCTTGCTTTTCGTCCCCCCTTCTTTTCCTCCTAAGATCTCGAGGAGCAGGAAAAGCGCGCGTTTGTGCCCCCTCCCCTCCCCCGCCTTGGCAGCGAAAGAGGAGGGGAAACTGCGCACCGTGGATTGTGCAACAATGGCCATGTCCGCACGGCACTCTTATCGCGCGATGATCCCACTTTCAACCTCCTCTGGAATCCTGGGGTTTGCAGTTCCGGGAGGGGCCAGCCGGCCCCTCCCGGAACTGCAAACCCCAGGATTCCAGAGGAGGTTGAAAGTGGGATCATCGCGCGATAAGAGTGCCGTGCGGAAGTGTTCCATGTGTAGTAAAAGTTGGCGCCCCCCTTCTCTTCCCCCCTCCCTCGGAATCAGACTTGCTGGGTGGTTGCCTTCCCTCGGGAAGCAAACGTGGAAGAGGGAGCTGCGCCTTAAAGCAACCGCGATGAGCCGAGGGGAGTCCTGTTTTTTTGGGGGGAGCATCAGGAGTGGATGGGTTGGCCTTTGTTGTGTGTAGTCCAACCAGAGCGCTCTCTTGCCTTCTTTTTTTGGAGTTCAAGTGGCCACACCGCCTTCTGTGCCACCCGATGCGTGTCTCCCCCGTGGCGTTCAGGAGGGTGTCTGTAGAGCCTTTGCCAGCTGAACGCCTCCCTTTCCACCGAGGAAGCTGGATCGGGGTCACTGGGATAATTACCGAGGGCCTTTCCGCACTACACGGTTATAGCGCTATTATTCCACTTTCAGCCTCCTGTGGAATTCTGGGCTTTGTAGTTTCCTGAGGCCCAAGAGATCTCTAGCTGAGGATTCTAAATGCCTCTCCCTAAACTGCAAACCCCAGGATTCCATAGGATGTTGACAGTGGAATAATAGCACTATAACAGTGTAGGGCGGAAAAATCTTTAGTTTAATGAGAAGGTGGCTGAAATCTCTTCTGGATCTCCTGTCAAACATCTGGACTCTCCGCCCCTCTCCCTTCAGTGCAGTTTGGAAGTCAGGAGAGGGAGAAAAATCTCTTTTTCTTTCAGGGAAAAAAAAAATGTAGTCTTCACTAAGCATGGATCAACACACACCTACACACAACACACACCTACACACAACACACTCCTACACAGAAGATGAGGGCTTTGTTTTTTTTTGTGCAAAGCCTTTAAAAAGCGCCTGGCGTTCTTTACATTTTTTAAAAAAAAGGAAGAAAAAGAGCCCACCATCGGAAAGAATTTATGCACAGAAACAGGACTGGGCTTTTGTCTGCCGCTTCTTTCAGTCCCAGGCAGAGGGAGAGGGAGAGGGTGGGATGGGAGCTGTTTTTGGAAAGGGCGGCATTTAAAATCCGTGCCGGGGGAGAGTTTTTAAAAACTAGAGGTCCCGGAAGAAGAGAAATCTGGGAAAGATATATAGAGGAGGAGGAAATTCTTCCACGTAGATTTTGTCTTAGTCCTAGAGGGCGAAGGGGAGGGAGAGGAGTGTTATGCCACCCTGTGACAAGACCATCCTTTTTTTTTTAGTGGGTATACATGTATTCCTTACTTAAGAAATTAGCCAAGCTTCTGTTCTTCATTTACTGCCTCCAGGGACTCCCAGACTGGTTATTCTGGGTCTGCAGCTTTGAATGGGTTTGATTTGTATCTCTGGAGGGAGGCAGTGCCGGAAAGTCGGGTGCCAACAAGTGTGCTTTATCTTGGGGATAGGGCTGGGAGAGGTTTCATCCCAGAGTGAGGATGGCGACGGAAGAATAAGAGTAGTCCTGATGCTTATTCTTAATAATTCTTCTTTTTCACCCCACTGTATCTATCTCTTCCAAGGCAGGGGGTTGGACTGGATGGCCCCTGTGGTCTCTTCCAACTCTACATTTCTACGATTCTATAATTCTAAGTTACCTGGTGGACCTTCCAAATATTACAACGAGGCTAGCCTTCCTACCTGCCAGATTAAATGTTCTTCCATGGGCAGCTCAGATGAGCCGATATGAGAGTGTTCCTATGAAGGACAGAGCATGCGGTTGCAACTCTGGCCATTTCTGCACTAGACTGTTATAGTGCTATTATTCCATTTTCAACATCCTATGGAATCTTGGGGTTTGCAGTTTAGGGGAGGGCCTTTGAGGATGTTGAAAGTGGAATAATAGCACTATAACAGTCTAGTGCAGAAATGGCCTGTGTCTCAAAAGAAAATTTAAGATTATAATTAATAATAGTAATAGGTTAAATGGAAGCCGAAAATATAGAATTAAGAATGAAATTATAATATTAAAAATGAATATAATGAAAATAAGAATTAAAGATAGGTAACAAAAATGTATAAGCTGTATGATATGGAATAAGCTGAATAAGGTTATGATTTCAAGTGTAAAAGAGAAAAAAAATAATGCAAGTTTATGTTGTTTAAAGGGAAAAAAAATTTTTTTTCACTATTATGTATAACACATGGTGTTTAATTTTTTGCTTTTGTTTTTCAGTTATATAATCAATAAAAAATTATTAAAAAAAAAAAAGAAAATTTAACTCATGTATTGTTTGAATGCCCATTTATAATGATCTAGGAATAATTATATTTTTCCTTTACTGAAATCTCTGGAGGGAAATGCCTTTTTTGTGAAAATCTGTTTTATGCTATCTGATGCTGTGAAATATATATATATATTTCTATATATATTCTAAAAGGAACATCTAAATTTCCTATTAAGGCCATACACTTACACGTTATAAAGTGTAAGGGGAGATACAGAAAGTGATTCATCTATTGTAAATTAACCATTACATGTAAATTAGTTTATTTGACTTTTCCCTTTACTCGTTCTATATTTCTGTATATTAGCTGGTTGCTAAAATACAGTACACTGAAACTGACCCTAGAACTATTCTTCTTAACTAATGTGGGACAGTGGCTATTTTCCAGCACCTCTTGACAGCCAAAGGCCATTTCCGGACTAACCTGTTATAGCGCGATGATTCCACTTTCAACATCCTCTGGAATCCTGGGGTTTGCAGTTTCGGGAGGGGCCAGGTGGCCCCTCCCGAAACTGCAAACCCCAGGATTCCAGAGGATGTTGAAAGTGGAATCATCGTGCTATAACAGGCTAGTGTGGAAATGGCCAAAGTGAGGACACTCAAAAGTGCATATGTGTGTATGTGTTTGTGTGTGTATGCTGGGAGAGGGGGCAGCCACTTCAAGCAGCCGCTTACTGTGTTGGCTGTGTGGCTTAAAGGGAAAGGGGGCCCGGAGCCCAAGCTCTGGGGATTGGTGACCTGTTTGTCACCTCTCAGGCAAAGCTCATTACAGATGGAAATGACACAGTTATATAAATGGAGGGTGGAGGAGAGGTGAGGTTGAGTTGAGCCAAGTGTTAGACCATGTGTTCCTAGTGCATTGAATTAGCTGAGGGATCAGTACAGCTTGAAGTGGGAAGGAGTCACAGTTGTGTTGGTTTTGAATTGTGAGGCAAGCTGCCTGTTTGTTTTCTTCAGCGCAGCAAAACAAACAGGGCAACTAGGGATATAACAACAGTGTGGTGTCTTGGATGTTTTTCATAGGCCCGCAGTACACTGAAATCAATTTGATGGCAATTAGTAACAAAGGGATTCATTAGGGCCACACTGTAATCGTGGGTGTCTGGTAAAGACTGTTGAAATGATTTTAATTTGTGTAAATGTGGAGTTCAAAAATGGTGAGAAGTGATTATTACAACCTTCTTACTAGCCTACATAATGATTTCAGTTTTCTTGGGTTTTTTTTTTTCAATCTGTTTCCATACAGTAGAGGATAAATTCAATGCTCAAATAAATGGAAATGAAACCAAGAAAATTATATGTATTTAAAGATCTGGTTAATGTATAAGGGAATTATAATAATGATTTCAGTTTTCGACTCAGATAGGATAGCCAGAATGTACATTTATGTCTGGAAAACAAATGAGCACTCTTGAAAGGGAATGCATTGATACTCTTTGCTGTTTCAGAGTTTCTGTTCTCCTCCTTTCTTCCTTGAAACAGAAGCCAGAAGCTGAGAGAAGACTTTTCAGCCTCAAAATTTCATTATTGTCTAACAAGAATGTGGACAGATGTTGACCTGATTCATTGTCTGCACATATTCAGAGTTCTCTTCAAAAACTGTTAATCACACCAATCAGCTGTTGATACTAGGGAGGGAGTGGAACTGAATCCATCTCATTATTGAACATTTGGTTAGCCTAGTTGCAGCTTTTGGGACAGGGTCATGTGCAGTCTTAGTAGCTGGATTTGGCAAAGGAACCACACATGTAATTGCAGTGTAAATCTTCACTTATTTCATTCTTACTCACAAGAGCAAAAATTTCCAAATTTTCTCAGTACTTGGAAGATTATGAACATTTTTATGCAGTTTTAATTTTTTTGTATTTTGCAACTTTTTTTTTGGAAAATATCATTTGTGCAAGAAAATGTATTTTGTGCAAAATACTATTTTGTTTGCAGAAAATGCAATGATATTTTTTGACAGAAAACAGTGGAAAATGGGAGAAAGTACAAGTCAAGTGTGAAAGCTCTCACAATTTCTGGTAGTGAGAAAATATATGAATAGTTTTGACAATATTCATTGGTGAGAAAATGCATGCATATATTGAGCCCTCAGTACCTGCTGATGTTTGGATCCAGGATCTCCTGCAGATACCAAAATCCATGGATGCTCCGGTCCCATTATATAAAATGATGTAGTATATCCAGTGGTGTATATAAAATGGTGAACAAGTCAAAAGTTTTCCTTTTTGGATTTTTTTCAAAATATTTTGAAGCTGTGGTTGGCTGGTATTCATTACATTCCTAGAGTACAGCACCTTTTGCATGCTTGGTTTGCTTCCTGACTCTGTGTGTGTGTGTGTGTTTATGTGCCCCTAGCTTGATGGAAATACCTGGTTACAATAGATTTTCTGCATATTACAGAGAGAAGTTCCAAAATGGTAGAGTCCCAGAGAGAGAGAGAGAGAGAGAGAGAGACCATAGCAAAGCAGTAAAGTGTGTGTTTTCACAATATCTCTTATTCAGTCTTAGATATTTCCATATAAGGTCCAATTAGCAGTTGACGCAGAAGATCTCTCCTTAAGATTCAGAAGAACTGATACTAGTGCCTTGATTGCTGCTGGGCTAGATGGACATTTGGGATATTTTTTCAAAGCAGAGGAGAAGAAAAAGCTCTTCTCTCCCTCTCCCTCTCTTTTTAGTAAAATTCTTATTTTAGGAAAATTCCTCTCTTCAACACACCCCTATAATGGAGGATTTTGCTTTTGTTTTTCTTTGGCCTTTTTGTGTGCAAAGCCTTTATATTTTTTCAAAGATGTTTAGTATGCAGGTATTAACCTGTGCCTTATTTAGGCTGCTGATGCCATTCTTGAACTATTTTAATTGCCACAGCCCAAGATTCAATAAATTATAGTTTAAAAAACTGAAGAAACAATGTGCTTTTCCAATGTATTGTCACTTTATAATAACTTACCTATTTCTAGTTGCATGTATGGTTATAGAACCTATTTCTAATTGGACATGTTGCCACCTGTGTTTTCTTCTTTTGATCAGTCTAGCGTCTTTTTTCCAGTCTTTGCTTGTTTAAAGTTGAATATCAAGAAGTAATTTAGAATCAGACTGTGGAAGAAGGTTTTTTTAAAAAATTACTATGACTCCCAGAATTCTTCAACCAGCCCATAACAAAGTGGAGAAACTGTAGCTGAAAAAAAGTAACTTTGCCAAGCAAATTAAAATCTACATACTTAAGAATGAATTTGCTAGCATTTCAGTTATACTGTGAAGGAAGTAATAAAAGAAGCTTTGTTTGCTAAAATTTCCTCTGTCGGTAACCTGTTAAGGAAAAGGGAAAAAAATGTTGGCACACATGCTATATGAGTGATTTCAGCTCCTTTATTACAGGAAACTACTCACATCTATGCCATTTCTTATTGCTCACATCTATGCCATTTCTTACTGCTGTATTTACAGGATTGTCAGTGTATTTGACAGTATTCTGCAGTGGAGGGGAAAAAAGACAAAAAAGAGTTCCCTGCCCTGTCAAGCTTGCAGTCTTACACTCATTCAGAAATGGTGCATTTTTTTTTAATAACCACTGATAGGTATGAAAATACATGAAGGACCTTGAAACTCTTTTTCTCAGGATCCTGGGCTGCCCCTACAATTTGTGCTGTGAGCCACGTGCTCTGCCCTGCAGCAGCCTCACAAACAGCCCAGCTTTCTTGTTGATAACCCTGGAAGAGTGGTGAATGCACATTAATCTTTCAGTGCTTGTCAGTGTTGGCGTACAGTAGAGCGGCACCTGGCATGACACTGCAGATCTTTCCAACTTAGTCTCCCCTACCCTTCCCTATTTAGTGTTCCATCTTCACTTTCTGCTCTCCTGGGTTAAGGGAAATTCCAGGTATGCAAGTGAAGAAGCTGTGTATTTAAAGTCGCTTGCTGGTGGTTCATGATTCAGGGTTTATGACAGAGATACGCTGATACAGTGCAACCTTTGGGCTCACTGCTAGTGCTGCTAGATCCCAAAGCATCTCAACAGCACTGTGTAATTTTCTAGCTTTGCTTGCTGACAGGCTTGCCTGTCTTTCTGTCTGCTAGAAAAGTGTCTTTTTTTTTTTTTGATACTATAAATTTTATAAACCCTCAACTAGCTGGGTCACTGGGTATGCTGACTGAGCGATTATGGAAGCTGTAAAGTGATGCCTCCACTTCTGTGAGGGTTTGGGGCACAGAACCCTCATGAAAGTAGAAAACTGCAAATAAGGCTCCCTCTGCATTCTCCCTCCCATTCCATTCTGGGATCCCCCTTCCCATTCCATTGCCTTTTGCCCTGGTGTGCGAGCCTTCCTTCTCCGTGCAGGGGCCAAAGGCAACGAGACAGGGAGGGGAGCTCTGGTGGGGGGAAGGAAGGTGTGTGCCTTCCCACCTAATCCCTTAGGTGGCAAGGGAATGGGAGGGAGAGCTCTGGATGGGGCAAGGAAGGCACACACGTGGCTTCTCACTACCCAATTCCTTGTCTTTTGCCTGATTGTGCTTGCCTATCTTCTCCGTGCCCAGAAAACTGCAAGGGAATGGGAGGAAGAAAATGGGTAGGGGGTACATATGCACCTTACAAATAATCAGATTCATGAAGGTCAAACCTGCAAATGTGTAGTCAGCCCTTCACATTTGCGGGTTTCACTTTTGCAGATTTGATTATTCACGGATTATTTGCTGTCACCTCTGCTGCCTCCCTTTGCCATTTTTAATAGGGACTGCAAGCCTTGTGCGACTGAGAAACTGTGAACGAGGCTTGTACATCTCTATTAAAAATGGTGTGGGGCAGCAGTGGAGGTGGCACTAAGCCCCACCAGCCACCTACTTCTGGCTTGTGAAGGAACCCTCATGCCTCAAAGAAATCCATAGTTGGTTGAATATGGTGATCATACTTTTTTTTCTGTGTTAAATGTGGTTTGGGAAGGCCTAGAGTAATTCACAGTTTTTTCTTTTCACTGGGATCCTGTGTCCCTAACATTAGTGAATGTGGAGAGATAACTGTAGTTCAAAAAAGGTAACTTTTCCAATTTCTGGTCTCCTAGGAGATGCGCTTAGCATTCAGTTGGTACAGGTAAGCGTATTTTGCACTCATCTGCTGTGCTGTGTCTCAACATGACTCACTGTTTTGAAAACAATTCAGGAGTTACTGGGTAAAACCACATCTAAGCATTTTTGTCAAGTTAGCTGCATTCCAGATTTTGGAATGAGGAAAAAAAAAATAAACCTGCTACAATTCTGACAGGAGACCACAGTGTCAAACTGCATGAAATGGATTTGACCAAAATATTATTGAACTGAAGCAGAACTTGAAAATGATTCTTTTCAAAGTATTTACTGAGGAAAAGCCAAATGGAAGAACCTGCAGTAGGGGAAAAATGGTTAAAAACAACTGTAAACAAATCCTTTGACAATGAACGTCTAGTTTATAAAGGCATTTTATGCCCATGCAGCCCTCCCATTCCTTCCTCATCCACTGTCCAGATGAAAGTTTTTTAGTAACATCAACATTGGAGGGATGTCATAGTGAGCTGGAAGAACACAGACATTCAGTGTCAAGTTGCAGCATTATGTCTGCAGTAGGCAATGCAAGCTTGAGCTGGCAGAGACTGAGATTTTAATATAATCTGTTCTGGAGCTGTGTGAACCTGCCTGCAAGAAAAAGGTAAACAACATGCGTGAACAGCAAGGGCAAAGTGGATAGGCCTGCTCACCAGCTACCCTGTGCATGTTAAAAGAACATAGATTGTAAGTTTGGCCACCAAAGTGGAAATACAGGTGGCCCTCCACATTTGCGGGTTTGACTTTCACAGATTTGATTATTTATGAGTTTCTTCAACCCCTGCCCCCACCAGGCACTTCTTTTCCAAGAGAACCTTATCTCTTGGCAGTTCCAGTCAGACTGTGCAGCTCTTTAAAAACCTATCTCTGGTCCTCCTATTCCTCCACTAGTTGCTACCTGGCCAGCTAAAGATGGCTCACAGTGCAGTTTCTCAGCACCACAAACCCTCTCCTGATGACCCCCACACCCAGGGAAGGAGATGGAGGAGAAAGTATAGGGTCACCATGCTGACCCACCCCTTTCCTCTCCTTTCCTTGACCTGGTTTGGACCCTGGGTGCCATTCAGCTCCCTTTCCCACAGACACACACACACACACATTTTGATATTTGCATTTTTTCCACTTTTGCTAGGGTCCTGAGCCCCTAACCCTAAGCGAATGTGGACGGCGGACTGTAATAAGAAAAGTGGAGGCTGGTGAAAGAAAAAGTAATCCTAGGAAGCATTTTGGAAAAAGCCGTCAAGTGGCCTCTAGAAAGTTCAAAATGTTTTTGTTTACCTCTGAAAGGCTTATCTCGCCTGTTTTTTTTTTTTAAATTACATGTGCACATTGTTAGTTTTGAATGAAAAGTTTGCTGAAACTTGTTGAACTGCTCTTCTTTTTTCTGGTATAGGAACCTATCTCTATTCTTTCCATGTTGTTTCTGCCTCTAATGCCAATGTCCTGTTAAAGAAGTAATGCTCGAGTCTACTTCATTAATTGAGATATGCCTGTACTGATTCACAGTGAGTCTTAAGGATGAGAAAGAAAAGCTCAAAGTGATGTTTTTCACCAGAATGAATCATGAGCACGTAAAAAAAGAAGGATTTTAAAGGAATTTCTGGCTTGTCTGGGCATCAGTACTTACAAGGCTTGGCAAGTAGCAGGCAGGATGCAGGCCTGTTCTTTTAAATCTGCTGCTGCCAGTAGAGATAACATTGGAGATTAAATGCTAAAATATTGTCTTATAAGTTAAAGTTTTTGGGTGTGCTAAGAGAAACTAACAAAACTCACCCTTTTGTTAGTTGAATTAAGGCAACTTCATTCACAACTGAAAGGAGGAGAATGAATTCAGAATAACTTTGGTCTAGTCGGAAGACACAGGCAGAACAACCAGGTAAGATAAAAGAAATTAAGCTGAATTACACAATTTGTGACATTATGCCAATAAGTACAGGTACAGACATACCTCAGTTAACAAAGCCTCTGTCAAAAGCTCCTTTTGACAAAGTATTTTTACGGGGGCCCAGCCCAGTCCCCCTTTTCTTTTCTCTTGCCTAGCTGGAAGGTTTCTGCAGCACTGGTATTGAGAAGATGGTGAACGAGGGCTGGAGAAAGCAGTCCTTCAGTGTTGGATTACAGCAGTCTGTTTGCAGAAGACAATGCAAGGAAACTTGATCTGGAGAAGAATGAGATTCTGTTCCTGGGTGATCCTACTGTACCTTCGTGTGCTTGCATACAACAGGCAAGATAAACAGCTGCTTCCAGAAACACTTAGTGTTCATGGGGGAAAGCTTCTTTAGGAATAAGATTTCAAGTAGTCACTAGAAGAAGGGGCACAGCATAGTGTCATAATATTTAATTTGCTCACAGAAAGACCCAGCTTTGCTCTATGACATCTCAAGAGCTTAAAAAGTTTGTTTGTTTGTTTGTTTGTTTGTTTGAAGACTGTAGCTTTCATTAGTAGTGGTGACTGGGGATTTGCAGAGCAGTAATACAATAAGTAACTTTTCCAAGCAGTGATAGAAACTGATGCAACAGACTAAGATTCTGAAGGAGAGAATCATTGCTGGTTACAACTGACTAGCTTTCCACAATTTGGCACCCTGCATTTTCCATGTTGTCTGGGAATAATAGAAACTGTAGTACAGTACATCAGTAGGACTCTGTATTGAGCAAGGAGTTCAGCTGGAGCAATCCCAGAAGAGGGCGACCAAAATGGTGAGAGGCCTGGAAGCCATGCCCTATGAGGATAGACTTAGAGAGCTGGGTATGTTTAGTCTGCAGAAGCGAAGGTTAAGAGGGAACATGATAGCCATGTTTAAATATTTGAAGCGATGCCATGTAGAGGAAGGAGAGGGCTTGTTTTCTGCTGCTCCAGAGACCAGGACAAGGAGCATTGGATTCAAGCTGCAGGAAAGGAGATTCCACCTGAACCTCAGGAAGAACTTCCTGACAGTCAGGGCTGTCCGGCAATGGAATATGCTGCCTCGGAGTATAGTGGTGTCTCCTTCCTTGGAGGTTTTTAAGCAGAGGCTGGATGGCCATCTGTCGGGAGTTCTTTTTCAGGGGGTTGGACTGGATGGCCCCTGTGGTCTCTTCCAACTCTACATTTCTATAATTCTATAATTTGTTTATACCATACATTATGGGGGATGTAAAAATTAATTATAATCTGCTCACCATCCCTTCAAGTCTGCTGTGTCTCATCTGTTCCTGTTTCTTTGGTATTTGCACTGTCACCCTGCTCTCATTTACATACATCACAGTCACTAGTACTCAAAACAGCCATCAAAAAATAACCGATATGATTGGGTGAGTTCTTCTGCCACAGGAGAGTGCTAATCCTTCTTTCCGCTGAACCCAAAGCCTGCTAACTTTCTCCAATAATACAACATCATGATTTAACATAGCAGACTCATAAAACAGTTGAATTCTCCAACTCACTTTGGTAAAACTCCTGATATTTATGTGAAACTACTTTCCACCAGAACAATTTTCTTGTTTAATGTATTCTTCACAGCCAGAGCAGTGCCACTTGTTACCTGTTAAACTGAACACAGTCTGCAAACTAATATATTTGTGATCACTGTGGCACATTAAGACCATACCTGCACATTTGGAATCTTAGATGAAATCAAGTTTTTCAAGCTCCTAAGAGACTGCCAGACAAGGCTGGTGAGCTGTGTTTGGCTTGATGGGTCACATATTATTCATATCTTTCCTAAACTGTAGGTTAAACACTAAAAATGGCAACAGGTTCTTTTTTTCCTTGTCTGCATTTGGCTGGCTCACTTTGCCCATGGACAAATCTGGGATGGAGTTTACTCAGTGTAAAATGGTTTCATATGACCAGCAGCAGCTTTGAATTTAGAAAATTCAATAATATTATGATTCTTCCACGTTAAGGGGTGATGGCATATGACTAGAGACAGACGGTTAGGTTTGGGGCTGAAGTCTCGTTGAGGTAGTTGGAAGTTTGTTGACTGAGGCCATTTCTGTCCTAGCCTGTTATAGTGCTGTTATTCCACTTTCAACATCCAATGGAATCCTGGGGTTTGCAATTTAGGGAGGGGCCTTTAAGTTTATCTTCCCAAAGCAAACAGATTAGTATGAGCAGGGACTCCCTATTCATGTGAGAAAACACATCAGCAGATGTAGACAGTCCTTGTTGATCAAGGAATTGCTCCCTTTGTCTCTGTTGTAAATTTTCTCCCACAGCCTGTGATTAACCAGCAATGATGATAATGCCACCAATTCAAAAGAAAAGAGTGGCTTAAAAGGGTTGTTATCCTAGATTTAATTGACCTGTTTATGCTGTCCAAGAGGGCTGAGGAGATTGCTTTGCTGCAAGTCGCCAGATATAAATAAAGTAGCTACCCTTGTGTCCCCCTAGTATGTCAGCTTATCTTATCAATGAGCACTATATTTTTTTCTGCAATGTGGGTGCAGACAGTGAGCTTGTGATGCTTCAGTGTGTGGAATGAAAGGCATTCTTTGTTGGAAAATGGTTAAAATACAAAAATGCTAACTGGGAGACTGCTTAACCCAAAGCAAAACATGTGGCTGGAGGAGAAAGCATTATTTTGGTCATATCCAGTCCTGCGAGAAACGTCCTTTGACCTTTGTTGTAGAGGTGGAATTGCTTTGTAAAAAAGGAGCTTGTGACACCATCAGAACTTGCTGGCAAGTCAAATTGGGAGAAGGAGTTGAAGTACTGGCCTTCCATTTCTCACTGGCCTCTTCTGAAAAAGTAATTTCTAACTAAAGATGTAACACTTCGTTATGGTTCCTTAGTAATGATCTAATGCAGTGGTTCTTTATCTGGTTTCGCAAAATGTTACCTCCCTCTCCAACACCTCTTTTTTTTAAAAAATATTTATTTGTAATACATTTTACATATAAATAGAAAAAGAAAAGAAAACACATTGGTAATAATATTTTATATATACAAAACCCAAATAATGACAGGATCTATTACCTAAGAAAAAAACATTATAGAGTTATTCAAACAGACGTGTACTTTGCATACAGATAGGAGTTATTTGAATGGAAAAACCAAGAATATAAGGAAAGATATAAATAGTATCTAAGTTGTGAAATTATTAAGCTATACATTATTAATACTACTACTTATTCTGATGTATATATAAATACCAAAATGTAAGAAAAGGTAAGGAAAAAGGGGGAGGAGAGAAGAGGCTTCCCCACACAAAGAGATCACAGGCAAAAACAATACAGAGTGTTGTAACAACCTTCCTTAAGTAATAAAAAAGGAATAATATGAAAAACAAAACAAAAAAACCCATAAGAAATTAATATGTTCCCAAAATAGTACTAGTCTTGATAGTCTCTATTTCTCATTCCTCCCCCCCGCAATCATCCTCACAGTGAAGATTTTTAACTTACAAGGCATATTCTCTCTCCAACGCCTCTGAGGGCAATGTGCATTTACTTATTTCTCTCCCAATCTGAAGACCCTGGGTGAGCAATTTTAAATAAATATTTGATACACTTTAGGGTTATAAATCTTGAGTTAAGTCTTGGGAGTCTGTGGCAACAAGATATTTAAAGGTGGTCTCTGGTAAAGATGTAATGCAAAGAAGCTTTGCATTCTTGCAAAGAAGCTAGTAAAATCCAAAGTGACTTCTCTCCAAGATGAAAAGCAGACATTGGTGGACAGATTGGAGAGCTGGGCCAAGGCTAACAAAATGAAATTCAACAGAGAGAAATGTAAGGTCCTACACTTAGGTAGAAAAAATGGAATACAGAAATATAGGATGGGGGACACGTGGCTGGATAGCAATACGTGTGAAAGGGATCTAGGAGTCTTCATAGACCACAAGCTGAACATGAGTCAGCAGTGTGGTGCGGCAGCCAAGAAAGCCAATGCAATTCTCGGTTGCATCAATAGGAGTATGGTGTCTAGATCAAGGGAGGTACTGGTACCACTCTACTTTGCTTTGGTTAGGCCTCATCTTGAATACTGTGTCCAGTTCTGGGCACCCCAATTCAAGAAGGACATGGTCAAGCTGGAGCAAGTCCAGAGGAGGGCAACCAAAATGGTGAGAGGCCTGGAAGCCATGCCCTGTGAGGACAGACTTAGAGAACTGGGTATGTTTAGTCTGCAGAAGAGAAGGTTAAGAGGGGACATGATAGCCATGTTTAAATATTTGAAGGGATGCTACGTAGAGGAAGGAGAGGGCTTGTTTTCTGCTGCTCCAGAGACCAGGACAAGGAGCAATTGATTCAAGCTGCAGGAAAGGAGATTCCACCTGAACCTCAGGAAGAACTTCCTGACGGTCAGGGCTGTCTGGCAGTGGAATCTGCTGCCTCGGAGTGTAGTGGAGTCTCCTTCTTTGGAGGTTTTTAAGAGGCTGGATGGCCATCGGTTGGAAGTGCTTTGAGGGTGTTCTTGCATGACAGGGGGTTGGACTTGATGGCCCCTGTGGTCTCTTCCAACTCTACATTTCTATGATTCTATGAAAGAAAAGCTTACTGGTCTAATACAGTGGTTCTCAAATGGTGGGGTACAATCCTAAGAAAAGTCAGTCTGCAAGTACAACAAATGTGAAAAAGAAAGGCAAGCCTGTGTGTGTATATGCACCATTGAGGCTTGACTGGTCCTTGCAAAAGGACCAGTCAATCTTCCCCCATTATGCCTTCCTCCATCCTCTGACATAGCAAAAATTGGCTTCCCTTTTTATGTTTCTCCCACTCAGCTTCTCCTAATGTTCTGTTGTGAGTAAAGCAGGTGAATGCCCCTTAGTGATCATTAGGCAGTTTCTTAGGTAGTGGGGAGGGAGAGAAGTGAAGAGAAGAGGCATAGAGTGTGAGATCTCAGCATCAAGATGGAGGATGTATGCAGCACCAGGGGCATGTAAGAGAGAGACGGGGAGAGAGGTGTTGGATAGGACATGCCGTTTGTGAGGTAGCATCAGTCTTGCTGCTCCTTGTTCTCCTTGCCTGAGATGTGCTCGTATAGTTTGCAACTGTGGTCAGCCCTCCACATTTGCGGGTTTCACATTTGTGGATTTGATTATTCACGGATTATTTGCTGCCTCCCTATGCCATTTGTAATAGGGACGGCAAGCCTCATGAGATTGAGAAACTGTGAACAAGGCTTTTAAGTCCCTATAAAACAGCGGTTCTCAACCTGTGGGTCGCGACCCCTTTAGGGGTCGAATGGCCATTTCACAGGGGTCACCGCTCCTCTATCCCGCCCTGCCCCCTTTTGAAAGAAGGCAGCCTCACAGCCAATGGGACCGCTGTTTCTGAGACCCTGCGCTGGGAGGAGGTGAGAGGAGGCATGCTGGGCATGTGTGGGGATGTTTCCCCACCTTTCCCTGCTGGGCAAGAGGGCAGAGGTGGCAAGAGGAGACCCCGCACTGGCAGGAGGTGAGAGGAGGCATGCTGGGCACGTGTGGGGACATTTCCCTGTTTTTCCCTGCCGGGCGGGGGGGCAGAGATGGCGAGAGGAGACCCCACACTGGCAGGAGGTGAGAGGCGGTGTGCTGGGCGCATGTGGGGACGTTTCCCTGCCTTTCCCTGCTGGGCGAGAGGGCGGAAGTGGTGAGAGGAGACCCCGCGCTGGCAGGAGGGGAAAGGAGGCGTGCTGGGTGTGTGTGGGGACGTTTCCCCGTCTTTCCCTGCCGGGCGGGGAGACAGAAGTGGGGAGACCGAGAGGGGCTCGTGGGTGTAGCGTGGTCGAGGGGCTACAGCGGGTATTGCACCCCACTCCTGAGCCCTCAGAGGGACAAAAGGAGGAAGAAAGGGGCATCTGTGCAATTTGGGAGTGAGAGCATCCGAGCAGCTGCGCTCCCTTTAAGGGAGGGAGGGAGGGAGGGTGGGAGTGAAACAAAACGCGTCTGCTTATGCTGCCTCCATCTTTCCTTTCTCCCTGTCCTTTCCTCCCTGCGCCTCACGTAAAATGTGGGCTGTTTCGGCGTTGCCTTTGGGAGTGACTGGCTTTTTGAACTGTGGAAACCTAACATTCAGAACTAGAACTACTGCCTTAATTCTGGCATTGATGGACACTTTCTGTGCTTAAAAAAGGGGGAGGGTTACCAGTTTTTAGGCATTAGAAGTCTATCCAGAGCAGTGATTTAGGGCAGTGTTTCCAGTCTATTCGATGTTGGAAATAACTAACTAACTAAATAGTAAATAAATAAATAAATAACGAAAATAATTTTATGGTTGGGGGTCACCACAACATGAGGAACTGTATTAAGGGGTCGTGGCATTAGGAAGGTTGAGAACCGCTGCCATAAAAAATGGTGTGGGGAAGCAGTGGAGGTGTCAGTCAGCCCCACCAGCCGTCCACTTCCACTTTGTGAAGGAACCCTGATGTCTCAAAGGAATCCACAGTGGGTTGAACATGGTGATCATGCTTGTGTGTGTGTGTGTGTGTGTGTTAAATATGGTTTGGGAGGGCCTAGAGTTATTCACGTTTTTTTTCACTTTCGCAGGGGTCCTGTGCCCCTAACCTTAGCGAATGTGGATGGATAACTGTACTACCTTTGTGAAACTGGATTCTCACCTCTAACAGCTTATGAAGGGTAAATACTGGGCAAGACTTGATGTCATCGAAGAATCTGAGAGTGGCTCTTTCTAGTGTTACGCCTCGTTTTAGTAAACTTTTTACTCAGAAACAAGCACATCTGTCACATTAAGTTGCTAGAGAAAAGTTGCATCAGCAAACATTAAACTAGCGATTGTGTTGAATTAGGTATCAAATTTATTTTAAAAATTAAAAAAAAACTGTTGTAATTTGAACAATGTTATTTCTTTATAAAACGTTAAAATATGAATATACATAAATGTGCGAAACAAATATACACGCTAAGCAAACAAAATATTTTTATTCATATACTGCGTTGAGGGGAGCATGGCATCAGCATGCAAATATAAACAGAATGATGGGGGGAAAAGTTTGAGAACTACTGGTCTAATTACTAAGATAAGGCAGCCATGATTTTCATATCAGAAATTGCACATCTCCTGCTTTTTTCCTCAACATTTATTTCCCACAGGAAGACTCCACTTAATCATTAGTCATTCCATACTAATGAGTCCCTGATACAGTTTTTTTGTTAACAAGTCAATATAACAAATTTTGATTTCTGGTTCATTACATTTAATATCAGTTTAGTAAAGCATAAACATTTTGGGTGGAAAGAACTGTCAAAATATGGAATAAAGTTGGACCTTTTCACTAATATAGGCATCTCCCTTTTTTTTTTGACACCTCACTTTTCAAGGACCTGGTCTTTTGACCATGCTAAATTATATATGTATACCGTTCTTTTGACGTGGGGAATGCTCTTTTGACCACACATGCTAATTGAAAAGGGTCAAAAGAGTGGATTCTGCAGAAAAAATGATACACATCTATAATTTAGTATAGTTGAAAGAGGAGAACAGGAGTCTGTGGAGGTGGGATTTAAAAGAGAAAGGCTCAAATCAGGGTTTTCCATTAAGAAGCAAAGTTGGCATCCTTTTCCCAGAAACCCTCTCATTAGCACCTGGGGCCATCCATCTTACTTTAAGTCATACATGGTGGTAGCCTATAGAGAAAGAAAGCGGATGACATGGCATACCCACGAGCAAGCCAGCAAGAGGAGACTGAGGCAAGCCCAGCATGTGTAATGGACAGCATATATGCCAAAGTTGCTGTGTGTTGTGGTGTTGCCATGCCACCCTCAGGAGTGTTTGTGTGTGTGTGTGTGCATGCATGTGTGTGCATGTGTGTATTTGTGTTTCTAGACAAGAGGTAAGTCTATATCAGTCCATCCATCCATCTGGTGTGCCTTGAGGAGTGGCAGTGAAAGGAGCTCCCGGCTAGGAGGCGAGGGAGAGCAGTTCTGGGTACTGAACAAACTGTACAAAGAGGTGGTGCTAATTCAAATTCAGTTTCCACATTTCAACATTCTCTGCTTTTCGATAGGGCTCTGGTCTCTAACCTGTCAAATAAGCAGGGGCTTCCAGTAAGAAGCAAAGTAAGATATGCTTAGTTTGAAGGGAAGGTATGTATTTACTCTCTTTAGCTTGTATCTCACAAATTGAAGGATGCTAAGACTTATAAAGGAAGAAACATAGAGAGCAATCTTAAAGGTATGTGTTCAGATGTGTTTTCCATTATGTTCCATGGGCTTTAGTTGTAAATGGAGCACACATAGGTTCGCAGATATATGGCCCTGTTGAACGTCTCTGTTGCTGTAAGAAATGATTTTCTGAGCAGTTGAAGTTTGAATTTTTAAAGGCCAGTAAATATTGCAAGGATTCTTATGTCAGTGGTGATTGTGCCTACCCAATTAACAAAGGGATCTGTTAGAACAGGGATGAGGAACCTTTGGCCTTGATGGGTTCCTAGCTCCGATCCAGCCCAGGTAGGCGATTGTCAATAATGTTGGATAGTTGTAGTCCAGCAAAACCTAGGATAATACAAGTTCCCAGCCATGCGTGTTGCCTGGGACATGGGTGGCAATAACTTCTTACCCTCCCTCGTATCTGTAAAATTTTATGATCCTCTCTCACCCTACTATATTCTGTTCTTAGGTCTCTAGGCTGTTTGACAGAGGAGCTCTCAGCACCACACTAATTGGTGTAGCACTGAGAACTTCTCTGTTGGAACAACAGAAAAAGTGGGGATGAATACAAGCCAGAGATCACCATTTTGTAAGCCTTTTACTTAACCCCCCTCCCTATTCCTTGAAATTCTTGCAAAACATTTAGAGTGGCTTCCATCCAGCTCCCAAGAGGTTTCCCAGGTATATTTAGCTTCAGCACTAGGAAACTGTCAAGGATGCCCCAGTCTTATACATGTGTGAAAGTAAAATAAGAAACTGCTTAACCTCATTCATTCATTCTCCAGGCACAGTGCGGTGGTAGAAATCTTTAACCCTCCTTAACCTTTCTGAAGAAGGCTACATACTATATTGTGAGTGCACTCATAACAACAAAAAGGTATTAATGTTGCTAAAGGCAAGGGAGATCTCAGGATGAAGAGGATTTTGCTTTCTTTTGAAGTGGAACTTGATTGCAATACTAACGTGTTCATAGGAAGACTTCCCACCCATCATAGTCTTGTATGTACATTTGGAAATATTCAGTTCTTCCAGAGGGCTTGCTTCCAACTCATTGGATCCTCTGGTACTTTCTTACCAGCTTCCTCTTGAGAAGGTGATCTCTTTTCCTTCTGTGTCCAGGCACGCACACGTTTTGCTGGTTTGAAAGATTCACAAGGTCCAGAAACGTTATTACAGTCAAGTGGGGAGAGCAAGCTCTGGCTTCTGGTGTTTCTTGTAACCTAAAAGTACATTGTATATCAGAAGTATGCTGTAGAAAAGCTTAAGAATTACAGAATTAATAAGGAATGACATAGATGGTTGTTTGGGTGCCCAAGTCACATGTCTGTTCTTCCATAAATGCAAAGTTGGTGAAATTAGCAGTAGCAAAAGATAATGCTATAATCATGGTTGTTATTTTTATGAACGTTACAGCTGAGTTCTGGTATCCATCTGTGCTCTGTGTTGTGCGTGTGTGTATGTGCGTGTGCCTTCAGGTTGCCTTCAATTTATGGCAACCCCATGAATTTCAGAGGTTTTTTTTTTAAAGACCAGGAGTACTCAGAGGGGTTTTTGCCAGTTCCGTCCTCTGAAATACAGCCCACGGAATCTGGTATTCATTGCCAGTCTCCCATCTAAGTAACTTGAATTCTGAACAAATTGATGGGCAAAGACTTCTTTCACCTGTTGCTGCCAGAAATAAAAGGGAGAACAAAGATGATAAATTTCACCTTGCTGCATCATAATCAAAATCCATCTAACCAACAATTCTGGTTTCAGTAGTGGCTATTGTCAGCCAGGTGCCTTTGTGTGTCCACAAAGCATGAGATGAAAACAATGAGTTTTTCTCTTTGAAAGTTCCTAACATCCAGTTTTCAAAAACATATTGTCCCTGAACATGGAGGTTCACTTTAGCTGTAACAGTGAATGCCTAGGGTCTTTAAAATATGACAATACTTTCTAGCAATTAAATCTAAATCATTAATTTAAATTTAATATAACTTAACAGTGTAATAAGTGATCTTGTGCTGGCTGTATAGAATTAGAATTACTTACTACAGTCATTTTCATCTGAGTGCCTTCCATACTGGCTGGGAGTAATGGGAATTGTAATCCAGCACATCTCAAGAGTGCCAGGTTGGGGAAGGTTGAGGTTCATAGTTCTGTCTTGCTTTTCTTTCATGTTATTGAAAAACCCAACAACATCCCAGAATAGCTTGTTTGGTTCCTGGATGTATTATATCAAATCTAAAGCACAACAGATCTCTAGGTTGTATACAAGCTCTTAAAGGAGATAGCACCATGGGTCAGTCTTCCTTTTTTGTGTCCCCACTCTAGTTTTCTCAAGTATTAAAAATACTTGAGGCATGTCATTTTAAAAAGAACAAAAGCTAACTCATTTTTAAAACGGCTTTTTCTAAAGTATAGATTTTTTTTTGATCTCTAAATGTAGTCAAGGGTCATTTGCTCCATTTTTCTGCATTGGCCTTAATCCCTCATGAAGAAATGTAGCCAACACAGTAAATATTATTCAGATTACATGGTAATACAGAAATGACAGCATGTTTAGTGTATTGGATGAAACAATATGCTAACTAAATTTTGCATCCAGTATATCTACCCATAGATTAAATCCAGATATTTTTTTTTAAATTTCAAACTGCAACCTCAAATATACTGTGTGATCCTTAGAGCCTATATTAGATAAAGATGACTTCTTTTAATTAACAGGCCACCAGGATCTTCTTCTATGTAAAGTCCTTAAAAAGAAAAAAAAAGTATAGAATCTTGACTTAGTTGCTGCGTTTTCATGTCACTTTAACTAAAACAACTACCACTGCCACCTGTGGCTTAATAAACCATGTATGGATGAAGACTGTTCTGTTGAACATGGGTGGTTCATTCCTGCTTTGTATGTTCAGCTAAGCTAACTTTCTTACCAGCTTAAGCAGGAGAAGGAAAAGTTTGCATAATGCTTGAATTTAGGGTCATAGCTATAGATAATTTTGCCCAAACAAGTCAGTCACATTCATTAAGTGACAGTTATGGCTTTTGAGTCCTAATCCCAAGTCTAAGTGTCATGAAGTATTGTCTCCTTCCTGGTTAATTTAGCTGTTTGTGCGAAGGAAGAAGTGATGATTGAATTGTCTGAATGTGCTAGCATGATGCTTGTTCACACCCTGGCTTATTGAATTACAATTTTTGATTTAAAATGATGTGCAGATGTGGTCATTTGCTCTATTGACTGGTTTCTGTTATTTTCAGTGAGCCCTGTACAGGAGCATTTGCACTTTTTTTTGCCATCCTATAAGGATATCTGTGGGGGGGAAAAGAGCAAGGTGCTCCTAAAATTACCCCTTCACCCTGCCCCAACTTTTTGTATATGAAAACATTATTTCAAAAATTACCTTAATAAGAAAGCATTTTGAGAATCCGATTTATGAACAGAAAGCATCCTTTGATTTCTAAGTGGATCATTTCCCAGGCACACTGACTGTGTTGATTGTCAGTTAGGAAGCTGTTCATCCTTTGGAAGTATCTTTTGACTTTCAGAGTCAAGGGATGTGATGCCGCCTCTCCAAAGTTCACTGGCTCCTTCTGTGTTGCAGTTGCACCCAAGCATGTCTCCAGTTCCTTCATTTGTTGGTGAAGGCCATTCTGTAGGTTCTCAATGCAGGTTGAGTTCCAAGCTTCATAAGGATTTTCTTTGCTGAGAAAGTAGAAGATCTGTTGAAGCATCCTGTAGATTATATTAACATTGTCGCTGTTAATAACTTTGAGAGCATCCAGAGGAAATCTAAAGTCTTGTGCTTCAGAGAAGCATTGAGAGGAAGATGGTTCATTCATTTTGCAGAGGTGAGGCAAGTTGGTCTTAATCAGTTGGTTCCACTGGGAGTGAATGATGGGACATTTGAAAAATGATAGTTGACTGGACTGGAGGAGGTTGCTGAAGAGCACCAGCATGAGGCAGACTTGTAAGCTACAGTTGTATGTTGTGATGGCCATGGTGATGAGGTTGTTGCAACTGCCCAGGTTCTTGGAGCCTCCTTAAATACATCTTGGAAAGTCTCTCTTAATTTATTTCATGTATTAATCATGATATTGTATTAATCATAATCTGATTTATGTATTTTTCATCCAGACACTAAATGCCTCAAAGGGACATTGTTGGTTACTTTCACTTTCTGTTAAATGAATTTTAATTAACATTTATGATTTTTTTCAAAAATATCTCTAATTTCCTGCTCAATTTTGGCTGCTTCAGTGTATGTTGGAACACCAGCAATGTGTGTTGGGAGAGGGGGTAGGGTATCTTGCAAAGAAATGAAGGGGAACTGGTGGAAGTGGAGGGCTTAGGAAGTCACCAGAGAATGTTTTCTGTGGGGGCAATGGGGTTGCTGTGGAACAGTAGGGAGCCAGTGGGAGGAAGGAATTGTTTAGGGCTCGGCTTTAGAGTGTAGAAATTTCATGAGGTGCCCTATTGTCAAAGACCAGGAACCACATTAATTCTCTGAGGGACCTTATTTCTCTTCCCTAAAAGTCTTTCACATTTATTTATTTTTTTTACTAAAAATGCCCCCTGGTGTCCTAGGAGGTATGGTGTGATAGATGCTGCTGCTGCGATTGAGAAGCAACTGATTGTGCAGGGGACCAAGCCAGTGACTGAGTAAGTCAACCTGCAAACATCCCCTGCACTGGAAGGTCAAACAGAGACTGTGTTGCCCCAGCCAGCTCATGCCAGAGAGGGAACCAGCAGTGATGCAGAGGAGTTGCACCCAGCTGTGCCCATCAGCCCTCAATCACGCAGAAGGCTGAAACGGGCTGCTGAGAGGGAGGCTGCTTGGACTAGGCTGAGGGAACAATAATGAGCAGCACCTGCTTACAGTGGCTATTTAAGTCTGCCGGCGTGGCTGCTCCTTGCTCGCAGCAAATTATTAGCAAGCCCTCACAACCTTTGTGTCTCCTACTCCCTGAAACCCTCTGGACAAATCTCTGCCTCCTGAACCTTTGGACTGGACCTTGACCAGCTTGGCTCGGCTTGTGTTTTCCTAGTGTTTGGTATATTTGGACTCCCCAAGTGTTCCTGACCTCTCTCCTCCCTTGTTGGCTGCGGCCCAGCAGGGAGAAATTCCTGACATGTGGGAGGCAATTTTGCTATAATAATAATAATAATAATAATAATAATAATAATAATAATAATAATAATAAAAATTATATTTTTATCCCACCTCTCCCAGTGGATCGAGGCGGCATTACAAAAATATATAAATACATTAAAACATTAAAATGTACCCCATCCTCCCCACCCACCAACCCTTCTATCCCCCTAAAACACATTAATTATTAAAAACAAATTAAAAACCAAATTAGAACAAAGAGACAAATGATGAGAGGCAGTGGAACACTAGTCTGGGAAGGCCTGTCGGAAAGAACAGTCTTGACTGCTTTTTTAAAGCAGTCAAGACTGGTAATGTGCCGGGTCTCCTCCGACAGGCAGATTAATTGTGTCATGATTTGGGAGAAAATTGATTTGTGGACAATTTGTGATTTGTGGACAATTTTCACACTAGATAATTCATGCTAGATAAAATTTTGACCATAGGAATGAATCCAATCATTTATTTATTTATTATAGTATTTGTTAGACATGTCTTGTGTTTCTGTGAATCATGCCTAATAATAATAAATGCAGTAATGATAATAATAGTAACAGCAGAAATAATAATAGTAATAGTAATAGTAATAACAACAGCAGCAGCAGCAACAACAACAACAACAACAGGGAAATACCAAATTCAATACAAATACAAGCAGGGGTAAAACAACAAAAAAGAGCAGATAAAACTATCAGTAATATATACAGTGGCAAGCTTGTTGTATTGGTTTGGGTATTGACCGAGAACTCTGGAGGCCAGGGTTTGAATACCCCACTTGACTATGGGACCCACTGGTTGACCTTGGGCAAGTCACACTCTCTCCGCCTCAAAGAAAGGCCATGGCAAATCCCTTCTGAAAAATTCTCACTAAAAAACCCAATCATGGGTTCACCTTAGGGTCACCAAAAGTTGGAAACAACTTGAAGGCACAGTGTAGCGGCGGCAGCAGTGACAACAACAGGAGTTAAAAATGACTAACCTTAAAGGCCAAGGCTGTCTGAACTGTAGTGAAAAGCCATCAGTGATGTTGAGGGTGAGAAGATGAGCTTTTGTAGGGGGAGAATGCCATAATCTGAGGTGTTCAGAAAAAGGGACGTAAAAGGACATAAACAGAGGCACACGGTGAAAGAGACAAAAGGCCTATCCATTCCAGTGTTCCATTCCGATAGAATCAGTCAGTTTCCTATGGGAAGCCTACGAAACGGATATGAACACAGCAACAGCAGCATTCTGCTCTTGTTCCACAAAAGTGTATTGAGAGGCATGCTGCCTCTGGTTTGGATGGTAATACATTGGCATTATGGCTAACAATCATTAATAGCCCACTTTCTCATTCCTGTAAGATGCAATTCAAAGATTAGTGGAACAGACGAGAGAGGCTTTCCAGACAATCTTAACAGTCAGGCTGAGTTGTATGGGGATCAAGCAGTACAAGAAGCCCTCGCCTTTCAACGCTCCGTTATCTGATGACTCTTTCATTGCTTCCAAATTAAGGACAAGCTCCATTAATTTGACATGGGGTCCACTCTTTCATCAGTTCTTGCCTATGGAGGCTTGCTTGGGACTGGTTGCATGCATGCATGATCCCAGGACATGCCTATGGAAAGAGCAGATCCCCTGGTTGAATTAATGAAACTTATCTGTATTCCAAGCATCGAAACAGCAGGTTTCCACCAGTTTTTCCTGCTTATGAAGACTTGCTTAGGACCACACATTCACTGTTTGCAAAGCAAGTTCGGAGGGGGCAAAAAGGGTGCCAAACGAGCTAAGAGACTTTACAAGCAGTGTCTGTGCTTGGTCAGTCCCAAGTGAGTCTTCATAAGTCCTTGTTCCTTACAGTAGATGAGTTCTGCTTTTCAGCTATTTCTACTTTCTGACAGTGCTGCAGTCCCTAACCTGTCAGATACAGAGCCTGTGTGGCATGTCATAACCAGCACTTCAAGGTGGATCGCTTTTTCACACTGTTGCATTTCACAGATGTGCCTATAAGAAGTCAGAAAAAATGTTCAGAAAGGGCAAGTTTGGAAAGGCTGGGAGGGACCATGGCTCACAGGTAATGTATGCACAAAATCTTAGATTCAGTCCCAGACATCGCCAGTTAAAAAGGATTGATGGTAAAGACTCTTTTGCAGTTAAGACCCTGGAAAGATGCTGGCCATCAGAGTATACACAACTTGGAAAAGTGACATTTTGGGGGTTATAGATTCCAGGATCTCTAGGTATGACCTGTGGTAGGCTGTGTGGTATATGTAGTTTAAAAAACAAAAACAAAAGACAAAACAAAACAAAACAAAAACTTCCGCAGTGGCATAGGCTGTACTAGGCAAATGAATATAGTTTGACTTGGTGTAAAGTAGGTTTTTATGTTTCTGTTTTGCATCTCCATACTCTGAACATGGTTGGTAGATGATGTGATAGAAAACATGAGTTCTTTCTGCATTCTGTTAGGTTTTTCCCTTGTGATATCCGTAGAAATTTCATGATTGGAAAATCGAACATCTTTGACTGCGTTCTGCCCATTTCCTATACAGATTTTCAACACAGACGTATAGGAATGCAATGTCCAAAGCAGCAACTGTGCTGCAGTAGTTCTGTTGATGTCAATGTAGTTACAGCAGCATGACCATTAAATTGCTCCACTGTATTCCACAGTCTTCAGAAACTGGTTATGACCTATTAGGCATATTTAATCAGCTTTTTCCAAGAGGGCTTATTTTCCCAAGTATTTTCCCCATTAGAAAGAAATTGTGTGGATTTTGTCTGTAGTAACATTTAATGGCTTGTGTGTACCAAATTAATAATGGAGTGACTGTGGAGGTTCATGTCTCCTTTAAAGAGGCAAACAGAATCTCTGAAAATATGGCTTCACACTAGAAATAAGGCTTCCAAAGGCATTTAGTTATGAAATGCCCAGCTTTCTTGAAAGGAAGTTTGCAAACTTTCATTGAAAGCACATTTTCCATTCATCAAGTACTAACTTTAAAGGTTCTTATTTTCCCATCCCAAATGAACTTTGGACTGCCACATATACCTGTACTGATTGGATGCTGGCTGCGAGTAGCATTATCCCTTTTTTTTTTCATCGTGACACTGCAGAATATCATGGGCCAAATGATTAACAGCATGCTAAGCGTTATTAGATAACAAAGACGCATACTAGACATAATGATTCAGACAACGCATTCTTTTAATTACAGTGTCTGGCCTCTGGCATTTTGGCAAGAATGGCTATTGTTTAAGTGAGAGTGCTTATCAATCCAAAGTGTGAGCAAAGGAGCTATCATATGAATTACTCATAATAGACAAGGTGATTTATTTATTTATTTTGCTTTCTAGTTATGGAAAAAGCATTTCACAATAAAGCAGGCTGGACAACTGATAAGAGTTGGTCCCTATGGAACCTTGATGGGCTACACATTCATTTTTTTGTCCCTCCATGTACTCATGCCACTCAAAATTGGAACAGTTTCCCTTCCCTCTTGTTCCTTTGGCCAGGGATAAGCAGCTTCCGCATGTTCTCTGCTGGATGGAGAAGGGACATCTTCCCCTTTCCCCATACTTCCTGTATAGAGATAGAGGAGGAAGTAGACATAGATGCACACATTGGGAAGGAAAAAGCCCTTCATGTTCTCTAGGTCTAAAACACATAAGAATGAGTAGAAGATACTGCCTCCTAGAGTGAACGGCCAGCTTTAGAGGGAAGGGCCTTCTTCAGGGAAAAAAAAGATTGATGTGTGAGAAGCACATGGCAACACTGGGCCCTTGGGAAACCACTCTGTGCTCACCTTAGCTTTACAAAAATGCCAGAGATCAAACCTGAGGCATTCTGTATGCAATGCTTGTTCTATGGCTTTGTTGAGGGCAGTTCCCAAGTTTTCATATTGGTGGGATCCTACAAGTAAATTGTCATAAGTTACTAGTTCACATACAAAAAACTGTTACTAGGCTGCTTGTTTGTACATAGCTGTATAAATATACTGTAGTTCAAAAGAGATCAGGTATATGAACAGTAGAGCATAGGACCGTGTAGCTTGAAAGTTTAGAGTTGAGCACAGAATATAAAACCCAATACAGCAAGAAGACCTTATTACTCTGTGATATTTGAAGTTGAATTCCTTGTCTCAAAATTGCACTTCATTACACCTGCTTCCAATGGGTTTATTATGGCATTTTCTATGTCAAGAACATATGAATTCATTCAAAGGTCTTCACTGAAGACATTATTGGAATCGAAAGCATATGCTGCAAGGATAAGTATAAAAAGACTTGCAAATATGTATTTCAGAAATGTAACAGATGTAACCATAAAGAATTTGGTTTAGTTGTTTGCTATATCTGTTAAGAAACATTTTTATAATCTTCCTGCAATTGTATTGCAGCCTTAAAAAAACCAACAGCTTGCTAATGCAAACATAAGCCACAGGAAATATCAAGCAAAGAATGTAGATTCTCAGCATGTGTGATGACAGGGCAAAGTGATTTTTCTAATTATCAAAGAGGTAATAGAGACTGAGTCTTCATTTAACCTGCAGGTCTGTTCATTAATTAATTTCAAGGGATATAAAACTCATTGGTAGTTTGCTGACAGTGGCCAAAAATAGTTGTGGCAAGTGAACAGGAAAAGTAAAGAGGAGGCAAAAGAGAAGCAGACTAGGAAGGTTTAAGCATTAAACGCTAGCAAGTCAAACAATAATGTATAACCAAATCTGGGCAAGATAATTTAATAAAGCTTCCCAGTTACCAGAAAGTTGGGAAACAGCAAGCTTGCACAGCTTGTGACCTACTGCAGTAAATACAGACTTTCTCTAACCCCAATCCTGTATTGAAGCCCGTCAAAAACTTCATAATTGTCCATTCTGTTGCCCACTGCCTCTCTCAGGTTGCAAAATGTGGGGTTGTCAAGCACTTGAAGTTTCACTATTCTTGTTTTTGTGAGTCAGAGCTTTGCCACTCCAGCTAGTGGAATAAAGTGAAGATTTTGGAAGCACCGCTATATTTATGGTGGTTTTGGAGTTTAACAGAAGGTGCATTTTGTTATGTTTATATCCTCCCCCTGCATCAGAGAGCTGAAGATGATGTACTCTTAGCTTAGGGCCTTTGACCTTAAGGGACAAGTGGGGATTTGAACCTCTGCCTTCCTAACTGTAGTCCAAAATGCTAACCAGCAAATCATGCTGGCACTCATCTCATATAAAGTACTATATCTCCTGGATTTGACCAGGGGTATAACTGTAGGAGCAGGAAATGAGGGCATTGCCCCCAATAAGAATTCTACTGCCTAATGAAATTTTCCTTCAGCCCCAAAATTTCTAAGCATTGCACACAGAGAGAGAGATTGAGAGAGAGAGATGGACATTGAAAATGATTCACATTTAGGCCTCCTATATTTACTGTATTTGCATTCCCTTGATAACTGTCTGCCTCTTTTCTTTGAATGCCTGAATTGTGTTTCTAAATGTTCAACTGAAGTTTTAAGTTTCTGCAATGTTAGCAATTTCAGGACTGAAGGAAAAATTTAGGAGAGGGGCTATCATTTGACCTTCCATTAGGCAGTATTTTTTTTTCTTGTTTCTTTTGTTATTTAGTTTGTGTGTTTGGAATTTATGTGTAGTATCTTTTGTAATTTATCTTTATGGAAGTAATAAGGACCCCCAATTTCTATCTTAGTTTATATTATGTCTCATAATGTTTGCCATTTATTCAGTTAAAGCTGTGTCAAGGTACAGTAGCACAAAGGGATTCAAGAAAATCCTTTTCCTTATGAAAACAGGCCTTGTTTATTTACAGGACATCTTTCATCAGTTGGTTTGGACTGATAACTAGGGCAAATTAAGTGACCAGCTGACATGGCTCATTCCACATGGCTAGGGCCATATGGTGAAAGCGGATTACTTAACTATGCTATTGCTGGGCAGTATCGAATCATTCTAGGCATTAAAAGGGAATAAAATGGGTCAGATAATGTTTTTAAAGGTTTAGAAGCCTGAGCAGATTCAGTGAGGTTACATATGTAGCTGAGATCTTGTGCCATTCTGGTATTAGAAGAAAACAGTTACAGTCAGCTAGCAAAATGGCTATTATCTTGATGCCAGACACGTGTAAGAGGAGTGCCTACAGTCTGCTGCAGGGATGCCTGCAGTCTGTGTGCATTCTGTCTCCTGGAGACTTGATGGAGAGAAGGGCAGATCACCCAGCATCACTGAAAGTAGGCAGGTCTTATCACTAAAACTAAACAAATCAAGTTGTAGAGTTTCCCTAAAGCATACCAATTTATTTTTCCATAGGAGTGCATGGCAGCCTCAGATAGACAATATCACCTTCTGTATAGCCTGATCCTTGGTTTCTTGGTAATTGTTTTTATTTCTTGATCATGTTAGGGAAAAGCCTGTTATGATAATTATCTCTGTCTAGGAACACAGAAGAGAGGAAGAAATAATCATGATTGAATAGTCAGAATCACATCTTGTTGACATTGGGATGGGAACTAGGGTGGAATATGACTCTCTCCCAAAGTTTGTTTAATTGTTACTCCCATACTATCCATCAGGGGTTCAAATGTCCTCACCATCCTTCGGGGTATCCCACAATTGCAAACAAATAATAAAGCAATAGCTCTGTATAGCAGTGCTTTGGGTTGTTTAGTGGTTATGCTTACATGCAATATTGTTGGGATATGACTTTTAAATATACAAAATAATTTAATATAGAAGATCTTCAAAATTATTTAATAAATTGGGGGTGTTCTATCCTTTAATAAGTGCCATTCTTGTTTGTGTGGCATGTAGTGCTAGAAACCTGGCATAATTAAGATAATCAATTTAGGGGAAGGTATGGAAATAGGCAGCATCCCAATGCTATTATGTCCGTGTCAGTTATTATGTATCTCTCTGCCCTTGGCTTGTATTTTCTTACATCTGTTTGAGCACTTCATAATTTTAGTTGTTACTAAACTGCTGGTCTCACATTTTCATTCTGTGAAGTGGTCATCTTGGATGCCAATAAAATTAGAACTCAGTGGAGGTTACCACAACATAGCCTGGAAGAGAGCTGAATGTCTGCATGCTGTTCTGGATACTGTCCTGTTTGCACCAGTTAGCAACTTTGGGCCTGCGGTCTGATACTTTGCATCTGTGAGGATAGTGGAGGCATGGGTCAGAAGAGCGAGAATGAAAGAAAAATTCCTGAGAAGACACTGGGTCCCAACTGGATGCCTTCTGAGTTTATCAGTATCAAAGATGTTGGTCCAAATGGCTGAAATACCAAAATAAGGCTGAGATCTTTTTGTATATCCATGCTAATAGCTCTAATAGCTGTTAGTAATTTTTCAGTGAACTGTGATGTGGTTACATTCTGTGGTTGTCAGGAGGTTACCTCCTATGCGGAAAAATGAAATTTCTTCCATGTGGTAGCATGTTGAAATTCAGTGAAATCAAGAAATGATCCACACTACAAGAAGAATCTGTTTAATTTTATTTTCTCTGATTTTACTTCACTTTCATATTATTTCTATTTTTGGCCTTGGAGGTATTTGAGTGATTTACACACTTTTTTCTTTCAGGACACACAGATACTCCTTTGGACATGGGACATTTTTATACTTCAGAGAACACTGTAACTGTCACTAAAAGACACTCTCAGTTCACACAACACTTTTTTAAAAAATCCTAATACGTGAGGGTTAAAACAGGAGAGTGTATTGCTATAAGACTCTGTTGATTAAGTCTTGAATTTTGTTCTCATCCTGTTTCACAGTTGTTATTTGCTGTAAAGTTGTCTCCATGTTCTTCCAATGCTCATTTATAAGCTATACAGCATACAATAAAACAGGAATATTGTTCTTATATAGGGCTACAGCATTTTCTGTCACAATTGATTAATGTATCCTATCTTGCCTATATCCCAATCTGGTAGGTCCCTCAAAGGAAATCTGTTTCACTTCGCAGGCTGTAAGGAAGATATGTAGTGCTAAATCTGAGAGATGTTACAGTTTTCAACTAATATAAAGAGAACTGAAATTTCATACCTCCTGTTAATTTAATGGGCTGGGTACACTTTCTATTTGCATGTGCTCCTGTTTTGTTATTGATGTCTTGCACGCTGAATCTTTCTTCAGCACCATATTTTGAAAAGCCATCTAAAAATTAATGACTTCTAGATAATTCTGTGAAAAACATAAAAAAATAATAAGGGAACTACCTTCTGCTCTAAAAGTCTCCACATAGAATATGTTTGTGACGTGTGCTGAGAACGTCATGTCTGTTGGCATGGTTGTGCAGGTAGCCATTGCTTTTTGGCCAGAGAGTCATGCAAATGAGCGTAAACAGAAACATATAATTGAGGAAAGAATATAAGTCTGTCTTTCAGATTACCAAACAGGCATACTTAGTGCCTGTAAAATACAAAGGCTAACAACATTTCTAGTTCCCTATTGACTGTGGAAATAAGCAGAGTTCTTATGGTCTTCACAAAGTTCCTGTCCAGCTATGTTGGTTTGGGAATTGAATATATCTCTAGAACTTTATTGGTACTATATCTTTTTCAGATACATGATAGACTCCAGTGAGCTAACATTATCCATAGCCAGCTTCTGCTCCATTTGAGATTATACTACTGAAGACAGAGAGAGGTGTTTGTCAATTAAATGTCTTGAGTGTGCTGACTTCAATATGCTAAATATTGGCTAAATATCTGCCTTCAGCCTAAAGTGAGTTGCTATTAGGAATTGCCTTAGCATTATTATTTCATGCATTTAACTAAATCCATATTGAAAATTCTGCACAGAGGGTTGCAGAGTGTCTGAACCAAAGAAATGTAGTGATTGATTTAGAGTAGAATCTATTTTGTTTTTGAAACAGAACTCTGAAGTTCATTCCCAGAACCAGATGTAAAATCTTGATTTGGGGATGGTTCAAAGAGCAGAGCCAATAACATTTCTGCCTACACAATGAACTGCAATAACTTGCATACATAAGTGCAAAGCTGCATTTGAGGCACTACTGATCAAGGAATTTTATGTTATTTAATTGAGTGGAGTGGTAGCCTCTTTTGTTTGTCTGATGTTTTTAAATGGGGAGGTGGAAATTGTCACTAATCTACTTCATTGTGATTTGCCAGTACCTCCTACTCTACTTTTTCTTTCTTTTCTCAGGACAAATCAACTATCCATGACTTGAAAAAGGTACCTACCAGGACCTACAAGCAGGATGGGGAGCATATGGCCAAATGTTGCACTGCAGTTTCAGTCCTTCATAGCCAGTGTCTGGGAGTATAGAAATTACAGTCCAGAATCTGTAGGTCCACAGAAAACCTGAAGTACATACAGAATACTGAGATTATAGTATTAAGGACTGTATTTTAAATGTGGAAAAATAGATTGCCCTCTCTGTGATACATGTTGCTACAGTAAGGGTGGGAATTGTACAGTCCTTCAGATATTGCAGAACTGCAAGTCTTAGTAATTCTAGCCAAGATAACCAATGGGGAGGAATGCTGGAAGTCTAACAATATCTGGAGTGTGCCCTGATTGCCACCCTTGCTCTAGAGCTACTCAGAACTTCCTCTTGAGAGAAACAGAAGAAAATATTTCCCCATTACCCTTCAGCAGTGGTTGTACAAATATATTGCATATTGAATATCAAAATTTGCTTTGTTGTTGTTATTTGCCATCAAGTTGGCTTCAGCTTATGATGACCCTATGAATGAGAGATCTTCAAGAACTTCAGTCATCTATTGCCTACCTTAGTTGTGCAGAAAAGGAATACATCTTTCTATGCAATGTTTGAAAATGGCCAGAAGATCATAAATATTTCTACTTTTGAAAGAATGCTTTTTTGCTGTGATGGCTTATGAGTTTTCAGACCAGGTCTTATGAGTTTTCAGACCTGATTCATTTGTTGCCTTCCAGCGTAAAATTCATGTGCGGTTGGTGAATAAGTTTGACTCACCCTGAAGAAAAGAGGTTGTTCCAAATAACTAATAAGATGCTCTGAGCGATCCAGGTGCACACCGTTCTTTCAGCACATGCTGTTATTCATACTCAGACAGTCTGCGGTAGCTGTCAGTTTAAGGTGAAGACAATGTAATATTAAAAGTGGCTCACAATAGCTTAATCAGTCACACTGCAAACTCATGTTCCCAGATGAGCTGTCAGAGGGAGCATACCAGTGCGTCAAATGCTGGTTCAAGCCTGTCAGCCTTGTTTCCTCCAAGTCCCGTGCTCACTCCTGGTTCTGGTTGGGGAATGTTTTTGAAAGTACCTTGAAAATGGACACTTGGCACAAAAACTCTGCAAGCAGTCTCCTTTTATTTTAGGCACCTGGTGATTCTCTTTGTCCAAAGAAGGAATAGGAGACAAGGGCTGGGCATGAGGGTACATACGGAGAAGGAGGAGTGAGATTGATGGTTTTGAACCAGGCTTTATTGGTACATTAATCTAGCAGCTCAGTTGGAAGGATTGGCTTGTAGTGCTTTAATCCTCTGTGAACTCATATTGCTTAAAACAGGGAAGGGCAACTTGTGCCCCCCTACAAGATGCTTTGGGACTGCGTCTCCTGAAATTCTTCCCCATCAGCTATGATAAGAAGTGCTTTTGGGAATGGTATGCCAAAAAACAACAACTAGAGGAGTCTCCCTTAGGATCCTTCAGCATTACCTGAGAGGAAACTAATGCTGTATAATTTTTGCACCAAATGCAAAATATCCATATGTCTGTGTCATGTGAGAGAAGATTTACTGATGTTGGATATGGTGTCTTTTGAATTCAGTGGACCCTCTTATTTTCATGAAAGTTCAGGGCATAAAACCCTTATGAAAGTGGAAAAAATGTAAAAAAAACTCCTCCCTGCTCTCCCCTTCCTATTCTCTTCCAGGGCTCCCTCCATATCTTTGCCTGTTGCCTGTATGTGCCTGCGTTCCGTCTCCACTCCCAGGAAAAGGTAAGGGAATGGAGGAGGAGTGTGCCTGCCTTCTCCCCATTTCATTGCCTTTTCCCAGGCACAGAGAAGGCAGGCAGGCACACCTAGGCAACAGGCAAAAAAATGAGAGGGAAAAGCATGCACACAACTTTGTTCTGTATGCACAGTGCTCCCTTCCTCCTATTCCGTTGCCTTTTGCTCTTGTGCCAAGAAGGAATGCACAGCACGCCTGGGCAAAAGGCAAGGGAATGAGAGGAGGAGAAGGGGGGAAGGCACGCCTCCAAATAATCTAATTTATGAAGGTCAAACCTGCGAATGTGGAGGGAGGATTTCATATATTCACAGCGGGCCATGCAGCAAAATGCAACAAAAATGCAGAAGTGTGTATCGTGGTGATAACTTTATTAAGCCAGCCAAAATGCACAAAATACATTACATAGCTTTTAAAGCTGTCAGGTTTCTTCTTCAGGCATAGATGTTAAAAGTCATTTTAGGGAGGGAAATGTGATGATGTCAGGATCACCAGCCTGCATCTTGTTTGAGATCTTTGCTTCAGTGAGTCTTTAAGGGTGATCTTGAAGGTTGATATAGCTAGAGGTCCCATTCCTTCTTGGCCATGAAGGGACTGAGAACAAAGGCAGTAAAAACAGGGAATAAAAATTTCTGTCTCCATTAGCAGCAATAAAGTGAATTCCTTGAAAATCTATGCTGCCTCTGTGTTGTGTAAGACTGCAAGCCACTTTGTCTTATGATGCTGCATAATGGGTGAAATGGATTCCTAAGCCAGAAGAATATGTTATATACCTTATTTGCTAGCGTATAAGACTCACTTTTTTTTCTGAAAAATTCTGTTCCAAAATAGGGTATGTCTTATATGCTAGTGCATCTTATATGCCCTCAAATAGTATTTGTGAGCATATAAATGGACTGCATCTTATATGCTGGTGCATCTTATACTCCGGCAAATACGGTATATTCAGTCTCTTCCAAAGAAAACCAGAGCAAGAGTTCGATTGTCCAGTTTAAAGGTGTGCATCATTCTCCCTTACACAGCTGTGTCTCTTGGGCTGTTAATCTCCCAAGTGAAGTGATACAGCAGATGGCTTATAAAATTAAGGTGGCTATAAATCTCGCTTGCATACAGAGGAGAATATGAGGCAATAAAAATGTTAGGCATAGCTTGGGAGGAACTGCTTCTATTTTGCAATGGCTGTGGAATCCTATCACAATCCACAAAACTAGGGGAAAACGTGTCAGTGGGAATAGTTCATAAATCTTTACATAGTATGGAGAAAGCCTATGTTTCAAAGGTGGTGGGTGGAACTGCTTATTTCTCTGCTGGTTTCTTCCCTCTGCCTCTTGTATGTCTGTGAGGGGACAGATTGAGAGTCTCTTGTGTTCAAGCTGCTGTTTAGTTAATAAATGATAGTGGTATGATGTACCAGCTGCTCTTGGGTTTTTACTGGGACCTATGTACACTCTGTACTTGCAGAACACCCACATTATAAACTTACAAGAGAACTGAAAGTGCAAGTCAGTATATTGTGCAAGTTCTGCCATTTTTGCCTGCGTCCAGTAGTTGTAGAGATTTATTTTATGCCTACAATTCTTCACTGTAGGTGGCTGGGGAAGGGATGGAGACCAAATTCCCCATAATTGATCGGTAACACTTTTGTTCAGCTTCCTCCCACTTCTCCATGCAAATTGCTGTTATACAACACAGGTCTGCTCATGCTGCATATACTAATAAACTCAATTTTCCAATTTCCAGCCTTATTCAGTTGGAATGCACATATCCCTGTACAGGAAGGCAAGTATCAACAGGCTGTCAGGTATATCAGGACTTAGGGAAGTACCACTTGCTCTTCCCCAAAACTGGAGGGAGGGCTGTTGTGGCAGGGGATCCTCCAAAAATCCAGTGAGGGCTAAATGTGTTGGCTGTTGGAATGTGGCTCATGTCTAATGGGAGAACTGGAAAACTGTTTGGAAGGGGTTACAGAATGGAGTATTGACTTTTAACTGGCACTGTACAAGAGCACTCCATACGGCAATATTTTGTGATATTGCAGGTTCCATTAGTGGTTTCTAACAGCCATTTTGCACTTACAGGTATCCCCCTCTTACTTGACAAGGCAGGGAGCAGAACACTGTCAAAAACTAGAAATCATTGAAATATGGAGTACAGTTTTTAAGGTGGCCAGGGCAGCAGCAAGGGTGCTGTGAGTGTGAAAAAGCACTGCATGTAGTTAGAGTGCACAGGATGGGAGAAGAGGAGGAGCAAGGGACAGATGGAAGGCAGGCAGGTTAACGGGGAAAAATGCTTCCAAATAAAGTACGCCTGCATGAAGCTCATAACAATGATCCGCTCCCTCTTCCATGAGGACATTTATGACTGGGTTTTGAGAGGGGCAGGATGGACAGAGTGGAGGAGGGAACTAGTTCTGATTACTGTCAAAAGAATGTATTGTTGAAAAGCAGACCGTTGAAAAGTGGGGGATGCCAGTGTGCATCCATGACTTGTTGCAGAATACTATTGCTGAGTATCCAGAAGTGACCATCGATTCTGATTCTCTGATAACTGGATAGTACAAATTTTGGACATGTGTTACGTTTTTAGTGATACAGACTAGATTGGGGAGAGATTGAAGAGCTTTGTATTTGTACTTAATCTAAGCCAGCAGTTGGTCTCTTTGGAAATGCTAAATCTATGTGGAGTGGTTTGGCGACAGATTGGCTTATTCAGCATGCATAATTTTTCTGAACTTACACCTTGTACCTAATCATTGTTGGATTTTGATAGTTTCAGGCCTAATTTAGACAGCACTGCCTAAATGCTTTGCGGGTTTCCACAGGGCCTTTGATAGACTGAAACCTTTTGTTGTGCTGCATCCACAAAACTAGGCACCCAAGTGCTAGATTTTCAAAGGACTTTCACCATTGATTCAGGAATAAGACTGCAGACAGTCTTTTGAGGTTATACATTCTGAGTAGTTCTTGCTTACACCTGTAACTGTCACTAGTCTAATGTGTAGTTTTCTTTAGAAAACATACATCAGGTTTGTTTGGAAAAAGTATGATAGAGGACTGACTTTCATATACTTGGAAGCAGAATCTTGTTTTTCTTCCAGGCAACATGCATGCAATACGTTCCCAAGCTCCTGAACATCACACAGATTAAGCTCCACTGATGAAAGTGGTAAAACAGTGTTGGGTTATAGGGCCAGTAAATATGACCGTTTAATACCGGGCTGCATATAAATGCTGTAAATAGAAACAACAAATGCCCTCCTTTATATTCTACTCTTAAAATGCTTAAAATGTTGCCTTCTGTTCAGGAGTGGCACATACCTTTTGCTTACGTTCTTATGATGATATGATTGCAGAATGATAGCTGTGAATAAAAGAATGTCCCACAGAGATTATGAGTGTTACCCACAGGACATCTGCCCCCTGAGAGTTTCTGTTTGTTGGTACTGCTTGAGTGTTACCAAGTTTTCAGAATCTCAGTGAGGGACAGTTAAAATCTATGACATGGAGGGTGGCAGGAAGTTGCTGTTAAGACGTTTGTGTTCTGCCTAAACACCAAGTGAAAGTATTTATTTCAGTTCATTTAGACGTGTTTCTCTGTAAAATTAACATATTGTTCTCATTTCTATATTACATGATGCACACATTTTTGTCTTTATGAAGGGTCCACACCCCAAAATGTGGGATTTTTGAGCATCTTGTTCAGAATATATAAGAGAAAAAACTTTTCAACCTGCATTTAGGGACATCCCTTAAAATAAGGGACACCTGGCCACTCTATTTGGAGAGTTTTTGTAAGTATTACAAATTTGCTCAGGATTGATTTTGTCACCAGGCCTGAAGTTTATGGTAGCTAAATCATTGTCTCTTTTATTGTATTTCACTCTGCTCTGTAAGAGGTCAAGTGCAAATGTCTGCCCCCCCCACTCCAAGTTTGGAGTTGTAAGAAGGATTGTCCCCATAGTGAAAGCCAAGTGTGCTATGAGTTCTGTTTCTACCTCTCTTGCTAGTTTCAGGCATGGAGCTGGAAAGGGATGAAGGCACTGCTTTTGTGCTGAGCTTACTGACTAAATACCTTAGTAGTCCACAACTCAAATTCCTGCTTTTCTCTCTGGCTCCATCTTTCCACTCTCCAGGTCCAGTTCTACTGCTAGGAAGGGTGAGGTAGCCGCTTCAGGCAGTAGATATAGGGTTGCATGAAAGGACAGCACATTGGTACTAATATCCGTTGTTCTTATAGTGCCAAGGATGGGGAGAGGTGCTTGTGAAATGTTCGGTTTCATACACCAAAAGCACATTCTGTGTTCCATGCACCTTGTCTTGGATGGCCAAGGGATGCCATTTGTTTAAGACATATTAGCCACCTCTGAAATAACACCACAGTTATGGAGCTGAACTGTCACTTCATAAACTAACGAAGTCTGAAGGAATTTGGGAGTTGTGGTTGTATGCCTCAAATAATTTCTGAGGTAAACCTATCACAGGGCTTTCTTGGTAAATTTTTTTTAGAGGGGAGTTGCCGTTGCCTTTCTCTGAAGCTGAGAGTGTGTGACTTGCCCAGGTTGTATTGATGTGTTAATTTGCATAACTATCTTTAATATGTAAGTCCTTCTTCCTCTCTAATACCCAGTGCAGGCAGACTTGTGGCTAACTAAGAAGGTTCCTCTGAGTCATTAGTGTCAAAGTCTTTCCCATCCACAGAAGCAATGAAGTGCCCACATAGAAAGCAGTTTTGTTTGTTTAGTTTCATAAATGTCAGTTTTCCTTGCCAGTCACTATTGTATTGTAGCTGATACCTTTGGCTCTTATTCAGATTGTCCACCATGTTGTAGTATGCATTGACAACACAAGGAAGCTGCTTTTCCCTTTAGAAGCCTCATATAAGTTCAAAGAGGTGCCTTTTAAAGATCGGTTTCAGAGAACTACCTTCAGAAAAATACCTCTGTACAAAAGGCAACTGAACTGCATTCTTACTTTTATTGGACTGGACAGGGTGGGCCGTGGTGAGTGATGTGAAAAGCAATAAATTGCTTTCTTAAAAGGAAAAGAAATGGGTTCACATAGCCAAATAAGGAGGAGGTATTATGCCTTTAGCTCAACTTTGTCAATAGTTCAGGGAAAAAGTCATAAAGTTCTCTTTTTCCTTCAAAAGTTAACCACTCAAAGGCCAATAGACAATAGAAAAATAAGGCAAAAGAAGGCTTAGAGCAAAGTTCTCTCTTAATCATTTTATTCTTCTGTGGGCTTGCTGTTTCCAAGGCCTGGCCTGGCCTTGCCTTGCCTTGCCTTTTCCCTTCCCTTCCCCTTCCCCTTCCCCTTCCCCTTCCCCTTCCTTCCTTCCTTCCTTTGGGTCAAGTGTTTCTTCACTTTGCCCTTTGCACTTGGATGCTGTTTTTGAACAATGTAGCCAGGATAAGGTGTGACCTCTATGGCTGGGTACCACATCCAAGTGATTGTAATAGTTGGTGTGATGTTGCAAATTCCCACAAAAAATTATTGTTCTGGCTAGGCTAAGGTGGTGTCTGGATTGGGGATCACATGGGAACTATGGACGGCATCCTGCAACGCTCCACTCATACAGTTCTATGTCCTCTGCCCTTGGCAGCTGTCAGACCTTAGGAACTCAGATTCCTAATGCTGTTATCTACTGCTGGGGAGTGGAAGAAGGCAGTTTAGATGACAATGAAGCAGCTGGTCTCAGCTCAGAGGAAGGAAGAAATAATGGCATAATCACAGATGGAGTGGCACCTCCGTTTCCTTTCCTGGGAGTCCAGGGCAGCTGCATCTTCCTTGTTTATATTGCCTCTCTCTTCTTCCCCTCCTCACTCGTAAGCAGCAGCAACAGTGGCCCTTCTCAGGGCTTGACAGCTGCCAGGATTGGGAGGAGTTTGTAAAGGGCTTAATTTCCTACGTCCCGCCCAGAAGAAGAATACATGTACATAAGCCATGCTTATGCACATGTATGCAACTAACAGGGTGCTGCCGTATGTCAACTATCCTGGGCTCTTTGGTGGAAAGGAGGGATTGGAGTATAATAAAATAGAGGAATGTGTGAATGTCAAATGAGAAACTGTCCTTGGATCTCTGCTGTATCTCCTTAATTTTGTCCTAGCGTTTGCTGTTTGTTGACGTTACTGCCTGTCGGTGCTGCAGAGAGACCCAAGTTCCCAAGGGAGAAAGAGGAATTGGGTATCTTGTGTTTTAGAATTCCTGACTTAGACTGCTAGTCCCTTCCTTTCAAGCTAATTTATTCACATTATACTGTGCTCCTGGACATGATCAGAAGGTATGTTTACATCAAGGATGGGACTGGGAAACATCTGGCTCTTCAGATTAGATCTTGCTGGATGGCAATTCCCATCACTTGTTGCCATTGGTTATGCTACCTAGTGCTGAAGGGAGTTCCATTCTAGCCACATCTGGAGGGCCATACCTCCCTACTCCATACTTATGGTATGAATCATAAGTAAGCACTTTGTTGTTGTGTGCCTTCAAGTCATTTCCACTGTATGGCGACCCTAAAGCAACCCCATCATGGGGTTTTCTGGGAACGGAGGGTGTGTGATGCGCCCAAGACCACCCAGCGGGTTTCCATGGCTGAGCAGAGAATCTAATCGTGGTCTCCAGGGTCATAGTCCAGTGTTCAAACCACTACACCACACTGGCTCCTGCTGTATTATTGACCTCAAGGTCAGTTCTGGGGTCTCAGAAGTGACTTAAGTTTATTGAAAGGGAGTCTTGACAATTGATCCTGTTCCTCAGTCATTCTCTGTCCTTGGAATTTTTTCAGTCCATGGACAAATCTGCACTATGGAACTGAACTAGTTTAACCTTGTAGCTTCTTCCTTCTCCCAAAGAATAGCTGAATCTGTAGGCCTTAGCATGACAGATTTTTTGGCATAATCCAGGCCTTCTGACTTTATGTTTATGGTGTACAGTCCTTCCTCCACATTTGTGAGTTTGACCTCCACAAATTTGTTTACATACAAGGTGTATGTATGTGTTGCCTCCTGGCTGGGCGAATAACCAGAGGAGGGGAGGCAAGAGCACAAGGAGGAAAGGAATGTCTATTCATTTTAGTAATGCGGGGAGGGGAGATTCATGTTTTTTCCACTTTTGCAAGCATCCTGCAAAAGTGGAGAGTTGCCGAAGTTGTCAGCTTGTCAAACAACGTGTGTTTTATGTTTTCTCTTGCCTGTGTTTTGAATTAGCAATGGCAGATGCTTAATGTTGCTTTCGATTCTATGTATTCAGTTGCGCAGTAGTTTATCCTTTTTTTAAAAATCAGCATTTTATTCTGTTACAAATTCTTATTTTTCACTTTTATGTTTATCACGTTATGTTTTTCTTCTTTTGTTCTTTTTTTCCCTTTTATATTCAAATAAAATAAAAAAAATAAAAAATCAGCATTTTATATCCAGTCTTCGCACATTCCAAGAAGAGGTAAATTCTAAAACTTTGATAAACTGTGCATGTTATTTATATTTTAACATTTGTCCTTATCATTTATAATTTATTGTCTTTACTTGCTGAGCACTCAAAGTTTTGGTTGGCCTCCCATCCTCTGTCGCAATCAGGGCAGGCCATTGAGCAGCTGGTGACCTATATGCTGCCCAGAGAGAAGGTGGTTGTCTGGCCACTGGGCAGACAACTGTCCAGCACACTATCACTCCAACAATGATCCCTCCAGCATCCTATCACCATTTTTTAAAATGAAAAACAGAATTCATCTCCAGAGGTTTCCAGGAGCCACAACGAAGTAGAAACGGGAAGCAAGCATAACATCGCCACTGATTTCAGAAAAAAGATAAGGTACAGTCCGTAGGGGCCTGGAATGGAATCAAATGGGGTAGGTGTGGCCCTCAGATTCTTTGCATCTTCCACCATTAAATTCTGAAATTTCACCAGACAGGTCACACAATATCGGATTTAGCCTTCATAATGGCTAGAGACATACTTATACAGTCCTCCTCCATATTTGCAGGTTTGACTTTCGCAAATTTGATTATTCGCAAGTGCACATGCTTTCCCTCCCACCAATTCTCCTCCTCCCATTCCCATGGATTTTGCCTTGGTGTGGACAACTTGCACTGAGGCAAAACAGAAGGGAATGGGGGGTGAGGGAAGCCTTGTGCGAGGCTTCCTTTCTCTCTCTGGATCTCCCCCCTCCCATTACTATGTATTTTGCCCTGGCACAGAGAACTTGCATGAGTCTTCTTCCACCCCCACTTCTGTTTTGCATGGGAATGGGAAGGAGGGAGCTCTGGAGGGGGAAAGAAAGGCTTGTGTAAGGCTTCCCCTACCTCCCCTTCCCTTTTGGAACTGGAAGGAGGGAGCTCTGTGGGGGGGGAGGAAAGCTTGTGGGGGGGAGGAAAGCTTGTGTGGGGCTTCCCCACCCCTTTCACTTCCATTTTGCATGGGAACTGGAAAGGGGGAAGCTCTGGAGGGAGAAAGGAAGTCTCACATGAGGGAGCCCGCCTTCCTTTCTGTTTTGCATGGGAACAGGAAAGGTGGAGCCCTGGAAGGGAATGAGAGGGAAATAGGGGGCAGAGAGTTATTCACAGTTTTCCCACTTTTGCAAGGGTTCTGTGCCCCAAACTTTTGTGAAAGTGGAGGGAACACTTTAGTTTTATTGATGGAAATAAATTATTTTTTTCAGAATAGAGAATTCTGCACCCATTTAAACCCCATGACTGTCTGACACATTCTCAGTTTTCAGTATTTTATATTGTTTGGATATTTTTCATTTCTAAGGTTGAAATGAGCCACCATTGTGGTTAATAAAGCTAAGATTTTGGAAATGCACAAGCAGTGTTGGAAGAGGAGGCTCGAAAATAACATTATCATACAGTACTGCCCTACAAAATGGTGTGTTACAAATAATCCTTCTCATAAGGTGTCCTGTTCTAGGACATGGAATCACTTCCTTAGTTTCCCTCCATTTCATCCATATAGTTGCTTGTGTCTTGCATCTAATAATTATAGTCACTGGTGGAAGGTCTCCAACTGGCTGATAATGTAAGTCAGATGAATAAAATGAGGTGTGCCATCCACACTGATAATTTTGATTTACCTTAAGCACATCAATCTCTTCTGCAGAGCGTGCTCCGACTGTTGATCAATGATGTTCACAAGCTTTGAAGAAAACTTGGTGTTTCTTTTGGATTTAGCCCAGAGGTTATGAGGTTACAGATTTTGGCATGGATTTTGGATTTGTCTAAAACTGTTGATGAGATTACAAGGTAAAAGAGGATATCTACTAATATAGCCATCATAACAGGATTACATTCTGAATATACTTCATCGTAATTTGATGCAAGGCATTCATTTGGCAACAAGACTGCACTTGACATCTAATAATTTATTGAAATGCCAATACTCACGATCAGATATCATCTTTAGTAAAGTAATGGCACCCAGAGGTGTCATTCCCCCCCCCCCCCCCAAAACCCTTGTTAGGATGGTGTAAACACTGGCAGGAGCAATACCCACAGCAAAGCAGCATTGTTTGGGCTTGTTGGTATTATCAGAGACTGTTGCTGTGATAACCAAATCAGGGTAATTATCCTGAGCCACAAATAATGTGATTTAAGATTGCTGTTCCAAGGAGGGCTGTCTGTACATGTTAGTTCTATGTTGTCTTATACGCTAATTAACAAACCTTGGATAAAAATCTGCATTAAGAAAAATACAAATTTTGCAGTCTGTTGAAATAGTGCAGATTAAACAAAAATGCATATGCTATTTGCATAATTTGGTTTCTGCTAGTCATGTGGAAAGAAGCCGAAGTGGTGAATAATACTGAAGTTGACCTCCAGGTTGTGGAAACCTGACTTGTTTCACCTGTTACCAGTTTCTGAGCTTTCCTCGGTTAGGGTTATCAACATTTCCAGCCTACTTTTAGAGCATAAGGACCAACTGTTCCTTATATTTATATGACAATATAGAGGCCATTTCAATATTAAAAAATTGAAAAAATATAGAGGCCATTTCTATCTGAAATACCTTCAGAGCAACGCACAATAGAACTGCAAAAAGTTAGCATAAAAATGATATGGAATACAAATAACAGCAGTCAGAATAATACTATTAAAGACAAAATATTTTGTATTTTGGGGATTAATACACTGCCTTCCAGGAAATTTTACAAAAATGAAAAATGTCATAAGACAAATTGAAAACCTACAAATTGAAAAATACAAAAATCTTGAAGATGATGCCTTCAAATTTAGATGACTGATAGGAACAAGTCATCTTGAAAGCCTCCGCATGACTTGAAATGAAATCGTTCTACAAAGCTTGGCTCTTTGAACATTTCAAGTCAGGCTAAGAAAACTATAACCTGTCCAAATAACTGAAAACTATATTATGTCCTTTGTATTGTATTATGTCCACTAGAAGAGAAGATTGTCTTTGTTCTGTCTGTTTTTAATATTGCACAGCCTGAAGATCAGGTGAAGTGCAGATGTTAATTTGAACTACAGCTACTAAGCTTTCCTTGCATACTTACTGGTGCATTTTCTGTATTCTGATTGTTTAGAACCTGCTGGTGAGCCTGACCTTTTAACCAGAAGTGCTTAGTTTGGAATTGGCTCAAGCTAATTATTGTATTTATGGATAGCGTCACCAGCTGCTGTTGTACGGAGACTGCACTGTTCAACTTTGCTGTGAACACAAGTTGACCTCTGCTGAAATTCAGGTTTTGAAATGTCCTTTCCACATGTAATTTCTCTGTTTTGATTAATAGGAAGACCATGCTTTATATTGTGTCAGCCATGCTTTTGCACATCAGTGCTAAAGTTTGCTGTACATTGTACAGTTTTTAATGATCTGAGATAAGCTTCTGCTTACACACACCAGGATTGTTAGATTATTGTCAGTAACAGCAGGAATACACCGTTGTTTGGATGCTGTAAGCTGCTTTTCCTGAGCTTTTGAATAATGACTCCTCAACACTTACAGAAGGAGGTTTGTCTCATTCAGAAGCTACCTGCCATGTCACAGAACAGTGCTTTTTGAACCTTCGGCTCTGCATCCTTATCACATTTTTCTGAGGAAGTGGTAAAAAAAACTTCAGGCAGTTCTTTAAAAAAAATTAAGTTGGTTGTTTTAAATTGCCTGCTTCTGCTTAAACCTTAAACCTATGCTAGAGAGAATAAAGAATCTCTCTAGCATACAAATAAAGTAAAGTAAAGCATGGAAATGAGACAGCGTGGTGTTACCTCAAAACATAGGTGCCACAAGGGCCATCCCACAATGCCAAATACCTCATTGCAAAAGTGGGGAATGAATTAGCTCAAAGAGGAGGCTTGCAAGAAGTGGGTAACTTAACGAGATCTTTTCTACCAGTGTTTACGGGCTCACACAGAAAAGAACCAGCCAGAGATTCAGAAGTAAACTAAAGATGTGTTTTATTGAGGGGAATTCACTCATACATGCATACAAGATACATACAGTCACACATTCACACAAGAGCTGACTGAAGGATAAAGGGAGGAAAAAATATGTATAGAGAGGCTGAGGGTTTTTTGGGTTTATAATTACCAGTCCAGAAGAGTATGAAGATGCTGAAATGTGACTTAGACTTGTGTCTTAGGGCAGACTGGATCAGGATCCAGGGCGACATAGTGGGGTCCAGCATTTCATCTGACTGTATCTGACTTCTCAAAATCAAGGATTTATATACTCTATTTTCCTCCCTGAAGGGGTATGAGTTAATTGCTTTCCCAGCCTAGTGGACAATGGGAGTTGCAACACAGACAATGGACTATCAACTCACTAATGTTCTCAGTGTTTGGATGACAAAGACGTAATGTGTGTTGTAATAGCCAGGTGCACAGGGGATGGGTATCTGTCAATCAGTGTCCTGGTGGGCTTCTCACAATTGCATTCCCTGGGAAAACTCCAGCTTCTGCTTAAACCTATTATCCACAGGAATGGTGTTTATTTGCCTGACAAATGACTTAGTCTTACCTGGAGGGTGTTAAGGTTGGCCTGCCTTTCTTGTTTACAGTCAGGTTTCTTCCCTCGCTTGGTTTAACCTCTCGGTCACCTCTCAGGCTCAATTTTGATATCAGAACAAAATTAATACAGTTGCCAATTAAATATGGTGCCAGTTAGGTATAGTGCCCATCCAAACCATAGAGATATCAGAGACCCTCAAAGCGGGGGCTTACAGTGGTGTAGTGGTTTGAGTGTTGGACTGTGACCCTGGTGACCAGAGTTCAATTCCTGCTTGGCCATGAAAACCTGGTGGGTGACTTTGGGTGCATCACATACTCTCAGCCCAAGAAATCCCCGCAATAGGTTCACCTTAGGGTTGCCATAAGTTGGAAATGACTTGAACAACAACAAGACATGGAAGTCCAGTATATATAGTAACTCAATCAGTACAATTCCCTCACCTCATTTTGGCGGGGGGGGGCGGTGGTGGTGGCGGTGGTCACAATTTTACACAAACCTTCATTAGGCCAAAGGGCTAAAATCTAATTTGATACAATGTTGGTAGATGAATCTTTATCAGATTTTATCTGTGCTTTTATCAGTAGATACGGAAGGAAATTTCCTTCCTGCATCCTCACAAGATGCTTTTGTTCTCCTCTTCCATCCCTAACCAGCCATCTGTATCACTGGAGTTCTGTTATAGAGCAGTGCTGTTCAAAGTACTGGTCCATGGACTGGTGTAGGTCCCCAGAGAAAGCGCCTGTTGGGCCCTGGATAGTTTTCAGGAAGGAAAGAAACGTTGTAGCCAATGGGTGCTTGAACATTAGGGGGAAAATTTCCAGTCCTCCTTGTCAAATAGCTTAAGAAGCATTGCTGTACAGGGTTTACCAGCCTTGTAGTGCAGATACTGGGGTGGTCATGAAGTTTGTACATTTGTATAGGGAGGACAATAACCACTCCTTGGATCTGCTGAAAGGGCATTTTCCATTAGCAGATATAACCAATGGGATCCTGGCTGTAGACACCTATGTTGTGTGCTCCTGTCCTATGTTATTTGTGATGTGAGGTGACCGTGTTTCAGCTCTTTCCCACTTCTTGACCATATATATACTGCAGCATCAGCTTGAGATCTTTCTGAACCAAGAACCTTTGTTTCTAATGAGATAAATGTGAACTCTGTCTCTGGAGCGTGCATAGCTTTTTTGCCTGGTATCAGTGTCAACATGTGATAGCATGATGGAAACCAAATCCGTGTTACACTTTAAGAAGATGACAACTTAAATGGTGGAGACAGTATTTTTCATGCCCCTGTGGTGTGAAGTTGTTTCATATCATCTTCCCATTAATGAGAGAATAAATGTGATGAAACTGATGTATGTACTGGCAGAGGGCAAAACAGAATCAAACTGGTAGGATTACTTATTGTGTTAGTGACCTCGTGTTGAAATCTCTTTGCTCTTTCTGTTTTTGTTATGGGCCGATCAAAGGATGTGACGTGCAGGTATAGGGTAGCCCAGAGCTGGGATATCCTATCTTTGCTGCACAGATAAAGTACAAGGCTGAGTATCTAGTCACTCCTTTGAGATGAGGAGGCTGGGAAAACAAGGTTTGGCAACATAATTTTTTATTATTTTGGACTATAGCTCCCAGAAGCCACGCTGGCTGGGGGACTCTAGAAATTGTAGTCTGAAAAGAAACTTTCCTAAATTCCAACTGAAACTGTTGGCTGTTCCATGAAGCATTCTCAGGTGGGATATCAAGCCAGCAGAGCCGCCTGAAGACCTGTTTGTTGCCCAAGGCACAATAGGGAGAACCATCCATGTCTAATCAAAGTGCATTGTACTCAAGGCTGTCCTTTTCACTAGAGTTAGAAAATTCAATATATATTTCTACCATTCTTTAGTGGTAAATAACACAATAAAATACACAATACACAGTAATAGGAGCCAGTATGGTATAGTGGTTCGAATGTTGGACTGCAGCTCTGGAAACCAGGGTTCAGTTCTCCACTGAGCCATGGAAATCCACTAGCTGACCTTGGGTGTGTCATACTCTCAGCCTTGGAAAACCCCATGATAGGTTCACCTTAGGGCTGCCGTAAGTCAGAAACAATTTGAAGGCACATAACAACACAGTAATACATGGTATTTATCATTACACAATAATAAATTAGTAATAATTTGCTGTTCTTTCTTGACATATAAAGTCAACCACCTGAGGTGATTACCTCAGTGTACCTAATGATGGTGCCAGCTCTGTCAGCTAGTGGTAGAGTCTCTATATGGATAACTTATTTGTTCTCTTCAAGATCCATTGTAGCTGAGAGGCCTTCATGCCATCCCCGCTTCCCCTTAGATTCATAGACTGAGGAGGAGCTGCCTGTTGGGACAGAGAAACTGTGGGTACAGCATCTGAAATTTCTTTTCATGCTGTCATGGATACAGTCTCCAACCCTGTGTGATGATTCTAAGCAGGCTGCACGTAGAGATGTGTGGGACCTGAAAAGCAGTCTAAGTGATGTAAGTGACCTGGAGGGTGTGAAATGAGGAGTCTTGAAGGTAGTGTGATTGCAATGTGTTTGTAAAACAACTATCTAGAATTGTTTCAATACAAATGGGGATAAATCTAACAATACTTCAAAGAGTGAATTGCACAGGTTATAAAGAGAATTGGAGTTGATTAATGAGTTATCACTGAATCGTCCACCTAGTCATCAGTCTGGTATTCTGGAATGTTGTGATAACCTAAGGATGAAAGGACAAGTTAATGGGAGTTGCATTATTCAAAGCCGGTATCATGGCGGCTTCTTTATTTTTTGTTTTTACAAGTCTGTTGGAACTTGAGTGGTCTTTTCCCTCCTTCTTTAAAAAAACAATAGTACGTATTTCTAATTGCTCCATTGGCTTGAGTTGAATTTGTTTCTCCTTATGATTTTCAACCTCCGTCACTTTCATATTGCTAACCTCTGGTCCCCCTTTTGTCTTACATCTCCTCACAGTTCTCCCTTGATCTTGCTGATCTCATTCCTCAGGGTCTCTATCACATTCCTCTTGATGTTTAGGAGTTCCACACGTAGGTCCTCTGTCATCCATTGTAAAAAGTTCTGAAAGAGTTCCTGGGAAGGTTCCCTCTTTTATTCTATCCAGCAATTTCAGTATTAACAATTCACTTCTCTCTTGTCCAGCTGAAAGACACCAGCAAGACAGTCAAAGAGATAGTGTCTGTACTTCCTCATGCTATCTTACAAATAAGATGGAATTCACCTTATATGCACTTAGATCCTTAATTATTCTCCTTTAAAGTGGTAATTCCAGACCCTAATTAGTGGTCCTCAACTCTCCTTTTAATACAGTGGGAGTTTCTCCAGCCAGAGATTCATCTGGCCATCACTTGCCAGGAAAGCTCTTCTTGCTGCGGAGCATCTATCTGCTGGCCTGCCAGAAGTCAAAATCCCTTAACATTTAATTTAAGGATTAAAATAAACTTAGAATTTCAGAATAATTTCCATTGTTGATAAATTAATCAACTACAGCCATTGTTAATTAATTGAGGACACTTTTAATCAGCAAGGGCAAAGGTATTTCTGTTAGTGGTTCTCCTGTACTAAAACTGTAGTCAGAAGTCAAAAAAGTGTTTGTTAAATTGTAGTTTTATATTATAGTTCCTTCTGTATCTCAGAGTAGTGTGTCTGTTGAGGCTTTGATCATATCCAGATGTAAATGTAATTGTTATTTGACCTCAAATCAAGTCCCAGTTGATTGTGTCACTTGACAGTTGTTCAGCCTCAAGGCCTCAATCCAAAACAGCAGCAGTGCTGCAGTATCAGAGCAATGAGGCTTCATCTCCTTCCCGTCCCCCTTGCAGTGTGCAGTTCTCAAAACTGGCTCTGCAGGGTTCCAGTAGGAAGAGATTTCTAGTGGAAATCCAGTGTTGGGTCCTGCTCCAATATACAAGAATGCTTTTCAGAGAGTCACAAGCAAAAAAAGGAAAAGGGAGAGGAAAACATCCTTCTACTGCCCCAGGGAGCTTACCATCAAATGTGGAATTCAGAAGCACAGCTTTAAGCCAGGGGTGGGCAATTTTGGCAAGTGAGAGGGATGGTTTAGCCTCTGTGCCCTTACAGTAGGCTGTACTGTCCAAAATCAACTGCACACTGGCCAGTTTGGGCAACTACCTCTGGGTTGGGTTGCCAGAGTGCTAACTGGAGAGTGTTCCTGGACTTTTAATGACTATTCAAAAGAATAAATTTCAACAGATGTTGCCTGTTACCTCTTTGTGTGATATGCAACACCTGTTGAACTCCCCACTTCAACACAAGCATTTAAGACACACAGGCTGTCACTAGTTTTCAGTTTGGCAATCATACTTCTAGATTTTTGGTGCTGTTTAGGAGGAAAGGATTGGGATGGTGTTCTGAGGCAATCCACTGTTCCTGGAGGTCTCCAGGAGAGAAATTATTTAGCTTTTCCCAGTATCTTTTTACACCCACCTCCAATTTTTGGCAGGGTTTATGCAGAGTCAGGGGCTTTGGTTGCCATGAAAGGAGGGCCATATGCCATACTTTTCCCATCCCTGTTTGAAGGGAATATTCCACAAGCTATAGAGATGTAGCTTGGGTGTTGCTTCCTGTGCAGCTGCATTGATGACAACTGTATGCCATCAAAAATGAGAACAGTGAGTTCTCCCACACAAGCAGACCAGAGGCTGTTTTAAGTTAATAAAGTGACAAGTGTGAATGTTCTTTGGAGCAACAGTTGACAGCTAGATTCTTATTGATTTACGGTATACTCTGCATCTTGTCCTAATGGCCAATAAAAACACAGCAACCATCTGCCCTCTTACTTCAGGGGAAGAACCTTTTATTGCATTGCTTCATCGCTTAAGATGACCACTTCTTCCTTATTTTATTAGAATGCCCCCTAAGGATACCACCTGCTCCTTCTTTAAACAATTATCTAAAGAAAATTATTAATATGTGGAAGGGAATTGTAGAAGGTTATGTCTGAAATCTTGTTATTGAGAAGAAGATTAGACTTATATTTTATTGTCTCTAAAAAGAGTATAGAAAATTTGTGTAGTGTAATGCTTGAAAGCATCAGCTGTAAACGAAAGAAATCAATGTTTTGAGTCTTCCCTCATTTGTCTGTTTGTTTGATGGCCCTAGATATGCCAACACCAACATTCCTTTAAGATCCATGTATTGTAATGCAGCCTTGATTAATGGTCAGAAATGGTGGAGTTGTTGTCCATATCATCTTGGGGACTAATTTAGGGAAAGCTTTTGTAAGGGTTATGAAGGAAAGATATGTGAAAGGCTTTGGATGCTTTTATCAGGGGTGGACAACTGCTGGAAGACAGGGACTGCATTAGTCTCCAGGAGACTTTGGAGGGCTGTACCCACCATGAAATTCAAAAATTTAGAAATTCTAGGAGGGCATTTTCACTGTGTGTCTCCCAGGCCTTTTTAGACCTGTGCAAAGCCTTTTTTGCAAAAAATAAAAATAAAAAAAAAAAATTTTTTTAAAGTCTCTCCTAGCTCTAAAATGAGCCAAGGGTTGGGGTCAAAATATAGTGAAAATGCCTCTAGAGGCTATTCAGGATCAAGTAATTTTTTGACCCCAAGTGTTGCAGAGATTGGATGTCTGTGTCCGGCAGGGTCAGTAGGAGGCCATTCACAGTCAAGCAGAGACACTAACAGTCAGTACAGCTTGCCTGTTCATGGTCCAGAAACAATCCAAAGATCCAGAAATCCAGCAGGCAACACAGCCAGACAGTCCAGGGTCAGAAAATCCAGGCAGGCAATGAGCAAGGAATGCAAAGAACACAAGACAAGAGCCGGCAACACACAAGTTGTTTGTGGCGTTGATCTACTGCCCTGTGACTTCCTTATGAAGATTGGAGCCAGCTGGGTCTTATCCCAACCTGATCAGTCCCTGGTGTGCTTGCTTCTGTGTGTCCTCCTTCGAGGCTGCTGTTCATGTGAATAAGCTAAGTTCTGGCCCATAACACTAGGGGCCAGAAAAATGGCCTTGCATGGGCACATGTAGCCTGTGAGCTGTACTTTATGACCCCTGCTTTAAATGCTCCCAAATGATAGGGATGTTATTTTCCTTGTGTAAGAAAAATAATACATGTAGACACTCATGAAGACCTAACCTGTACATTTTTTCTAAGTTTCATATAATTTTAGACAGAAAACAAAACCTCAGCAGACATTTCCTCTAAGGAAAAGCAGCTTCACAAGGGGTGTTTGACCGTTCCAACTGCTTTTCTGCTACAACATGCAAGGTTCATTTGAAATGACACATGGTGCAAAATAGTGTGGAAGACATTGCAGTGGAAGAGGAGCCACTGTGAAAGGGATCAAGTACAACTTTGGCATCTCTCTCCCCAAGAGTGGCCCCTTAAGGCAAGAAAAGAGGGGATCTGGGTTTTGTTGCCTAGCGCACATGAAATCTGCATCATATAAAGTGTATAAAAAGTGTGATCCCATGGTGACAAGTCACTGCCAGTTCTGGTGCCCTGTGTTGTATCTGTATTGTGGGAAGTGGATAAATTTAGATTATCCTCTGTCTACATAATACTAGGTTATTTTGACAAAATGACAAGTCTTTAAACACTCAGATTGTAGGGTAGGTGATCTGAAGTGGGTTTTGGAGACTTTCCCTGGATGGGAAAAAAATTAAGTGAACTGTCATAGAGAACAAGTTCTGAAATGAGTTCATTGTACAGATTTCTTTCTTTCTTTCTTTCTTTCTTTCTTTCTTTCTTTCTTTCTTTCATTTTTGTTCTTCACCACTGGGTTCTTCTTTTGAAGGTACAGTGGAATCTCTCAAATTTCATGTCAATAATTGAAATGCTTGTTATGATTTTAGATTGTCTTATTTCAATGGGAACTGCTGGGAGGCTGATTTATGTGAAATGTGAAAATGCTGTATGCAACCTCAGAGTCCCTCCAAATTATCCAAGCTATAGTAGATTAGAAATATATTTCAAGATCCTCCCTTGGGAATTTGTAGTCTTTTTAATCCAAACTGGAAGTGTAAAAACCTAAGTGGGATTTGCTTGAGTGCTGAGATACAGCTTTTCTTTGATATGAATTAGAGGTATGTACATTGTTCATACACGTACTTCAAGTTACCTTAGAGCCACATAGTATAGTGATTTGAGTGTTGGACTAGGACACTGGGAGACCAGGGATTGAATCCCTTGTTTCCCTAAAAAGTGGGGGACATTGGGGTCCACCCACAATGCCAATGTCTCCTTTGAATTTTTGGGAATTATAGCTCAAAGGAAGCCTGCGAGAGGAGGATAATGGCAGGATCTTTTTACTTATATATATCAGTACTAACTGTAAAGACAACTCCAGTTAAAGTTAACAAAATATTTTATACTAATTGACAAACATACAAGAAACCAGACAATCCAGGCAGTGCTACTCAAAATGGTGGCCCGTGGACAACTCTACAGGCTGTCAGCTGCCAGGAAAGAAAAGAAAAGAAGGGAAGAATTGTAGTCTGTTGGCACAAATATGTCAGTCTCTGGCGCATTGGGAAAGAAACCTTGACATTCTTCCATATCACATAGATTAAGAAGCACTGCCCTAGAGCTCTTGACATTGAAAGTGCCTTACCACAGATTGCCACTATGCTTACCTGTTGGATTACATAGCTCCAATCTATTCTTTGCCAGTTTGGTATTTTTAATTAGTTGTCTGAAGCAAATCCTTCTAATGGATTGAGTACTTCAGCTCTCAAGCTGGGAAAATCAACTCAGTTACTGCAGAAGAAGTTGGCCTCTCAGCCAGCATTTTTAGAATTTGATCTCAGCGACAGTGAATGGGTGGACAGCTAACAAGCACAGCCAGCGAGAAGGAGTGATGGGAGTTGAAGTCCAGATGTATCATAAGGTTTAGAATTGGCCAACCCGGCCTAAAACATCTGTATATTTAAGTTAGTTGAGACCCAATTGCCAATGAGTAGAAGGAAAAACTCCTGTGCCTGTCCCTGTAAGAAGTAGAATGAGCCAGGGTAGCTACTTACACAAAGCCCATGCCTCAAAAAAAAAAAAGAGAGAGAGAAAGAAAGAAAGAAAGAAAGAAAGAAAAGAAAAGAAAAAGAGGATGAGAGGACTCCAACTTAAATCAAATTGCATGAGCTAATTTATATTGTACAGATGCCAAACTGGAAATTGCTTTTATCATTTAAACAGAATTTATAAGACATCTCACCTAAGTGGGGAAGGTTGCAGCCAGGTAAACTGTCTGCTGAGCCTGAAGTTTAGGTACTCACTGTGAATGGACAATTTCAGGGTCCCTGATAGCCCTTCTTATTGTTCATTTTTTGTTAATAAATAGACTGGACAGGCTTTCAAATAGGATGCACCTTCAGAAACAAGACTATGCTCTGGCAGTCTTTCAAACAGAGGACAGTTCTCTGTATAAAAACACATGTGGTAGGTGCGTTAGTCCTGAAGAAGGAATCAGGAGGTGAAGCTTTTTTTTTTAATTGATTGGTTTTTAACACTAACAGTTTAATTCACAAACAAATAATATAGATTCAGAAAAGGCAGAAGAAAAGAAGAGAAAAGAAAAGAATAAGAGAGAAAAAAAGAGATATAACTAAAATTCAGTAGGGCTCTGACTTGCCCCCATCCTAACTGTAATGAAAAGAAAAATAATAAAGAAGAAAAAATATATTATTCTACCATTAAAGATCCAGTTAAATAATCCTACTAATTACTAATAACCATAACCACAGATTAGTACATTGTTAGATTTATTATTGCTCAAAAACTCCATAAATGATTCCCATCTCTCAGAAAGTCTTTTTATGGCACTGAGACTGAAACTTCACCCTTCATGCCCTACCGGTAGACCAAATGGGACAGCTGCCACAGGAAGCAGATGCTGAGAGCCAGAGAGGAGTGGCAAGATGCTGGAGGAAAGAGTTGTGTATGCCATACAGCCTACTTTGTTGATCTTAGATGTGGCAAGTGATGCTGTCCTTTCACCTTTCTTTCAGGGTCAGCTGCCGGTCTGCTTGGCTTCTGTTCATTGAATTCATGTGAGAATCATATTTTATTATGTATTTTTTGCCTCTCCTTTTCAGAATCATAAGAAGGCCTTCTATGAATGAAGGCATGGTTTCCAAACAGTTTTACCTCAGCTGGTCATTTTTATATTCATTTTATGAACATATGAATATCTGAAATATCACAAAAAGTATTTTTTCTTAAAAAAAAGAAGAAACCAAAGAAAATTAAAAGCAAAACAAATCTAAAGAATACTAGAAATCTCAATATACATCAGAATCATGAAATGAAATATCATCCGTTAAGATAGGCTTAACGGATAAAATTAATAATAATTTAAAAGTTAAGTCTTTCCAGTCTTTCTCATCCAAATAGATTTTGTGCACAGTGAATAAATGGGAGCGTGAACTTTTGAATACAGGATCCTTTCTTTTGTATTGTGTCTCCTTTTGCACCAGCCACCGATAAGGTAGGTCACTACACTGGTCACAGATGAGCTAGGTAACATTGAATCTAAATTTATGAGTCAATGGGAGTGGCTTAATGCTATACGTAGATTTGGCATCTGACCATAGGTGCCTTCACCTTTCTGATGAGAAACAAACCAAAGCAGGAAGAGCCCTCTCATTCAGATGACACAATAAATGAACAATGACACAAAGATTGTTCAGCTGCTCCCACTGCAAGCAGCAGCTATTGGTGGTGTGTACCAGTATACGGCTTGTATATCACAAGCCAGGGTTCTGATAGCTCCCTTGCTTGCCATGTCATCCAAATACACTCTACATATATTTGTAAGCATCATGTATTCTACTACCTTTGTACAGTTTGCTATAAGATGCATATTTTACTGTGATGTTTTTGTTCTTTTTCACGTACTCTCTATATTCTTTAAAACCTGAAGGTCAGGAACACACCTAGTATCTCACTTTCTTTAAAATGTCAAAAAGTGAATTTAACTAGGAACTTGTAAAAAGTAAACATTACTTTGGTATAAAAGACAGGTGTAAAAATGGATTTGTTGGTTCAGTTCTTAAAGAGCTAATCTGTTCCTGATCTAGTAACTGGAGCTTGTACATGCTAAGAATCAAATCCAGTATAACTGTGTTAATTTATCCCTCTGAAAGTTGACATAAGCTGTTCCCCAAAGAATGCACGTGCCATCGCAATAGTTGCCCTTTATTACTGGTGAAAGGAGATGCCAGGGTCTTATAGACTTGGTTTGAATAATGACTCTTATTGTTTCAGAATTCCCGCAGCTTGGCATAATAGTTGCCCCTTCACCCTTAGCATATTCTCTACAGCTGTGAGGGATTTTTTTTTTAATCTCAAATGAGCATGCAGGAACACTGATGCTAATACAATGTCATTTGATCAAGATGTAATGGTAGCAGTCAAAATTTATTCCTGTCTTTTTAGAAAGAATCCTCCCCCCACCAAAGTAATTTGTAGTGGCTCTTTCTTCTTCCATAATGGATGTTTTTTTGGCTTGACCTGAATAATGTCTTGATTGCAATGTTGTTAATCTTGAAAAGATTTTTATTCCTTCCAATATACAAAGGATATTACCAGATTTTCTGTCCACATCATCATCCCTTCTGGAAATAGTTAAGTACAGTCATGCATTATTGGGCCCAAGGATGAACAGTGAATGCTGGAATTGATGGGGCTTATCCTTTCCATTCGATTCCTCCACTACACTGCCTTTTTGTCAGCACTGCTACAACTCTCATTCTGATTTCTTGGGTGGTTGAAGGCCTCAGTGGTCCCAATAAACAGATAATCGTTAGTAAAGCCATAAACAAAAAACAAACAAACAAATGGCCAAAGTTTTCCATGCTCAGAAGACCCATATCTTTGAGGCAGGCAGAAATTGTGCAAGGATTGAGTGAACCTTCCCCAAAGGACCAAAGGATAGTTGGGTTAGTCACACATCTTCCAGCTTGCGAGTAGAGAAAGCAATCCAAGAACCCAGTTATTATTTTGTTGGCTAGGATGGGTCATCTGGCAATAGCTGTATTAGTCTATCTGGCCTGCAGATTATGAAAACAAATGTGACCACAATACAATTGGGCATTTACAGAATATATTCCCAGTAGAATTTTTGTGTCCATAATGTGCAGATGATATCTTACAAGCATCCAGTCATGGAACCATTGCAAAATATTGCATTGTTACCTTGGACCTGCTCTCCCTAAAGGACAAAAGATGAAATTCAAAGCCATAGATCTAATCCAACACCCAGAGGAAACAGTACAGATTCTCTCTCATACACACATGTGTACACACACACACATATACATACACAATGCATGTTCTCCCAGTTAGGAAAATCAGTGATGCAGAAAGGAGAGATCAGTGATTGGAGATCATAATAGGAGTGGTCTTCATTTACTTCACATCATTTCCAGGTATGAAGTAGATGAAACCAGCTGAAGGAGCAATCATTCTCCATTGGGACTGAGAGCATGGCTTGCTGTACAGCAAATATCGTTCTCAGATTCTGCAGCAGGCTTCAGAATTGTTTCTGCAGCTTGTGATTAGGCTGGGTGATTTCTTATATGAGGGCTTTCTTTAGCAGGGCAGATTCCATGTGTAATGAAGGCATGCTCCAGACATGTACATTGCTCCTGCTTCTTCTCCCACTGGAGAGGATAAAGAGTGGGCAAAACTGACTCTTTGGGATTGACACTCTCTCATGTCATCTCATCTGTGGAAGTCTTGGTGGTGGTGAGATCATCCATTTCCCTGCTCAAAAATTGTTCCTCACTTCCATCCTAAACCAAATCATTGGCTTGTAGTTTTGTTTTGTCTTTGGCTTTAGTTCTCTTCAGTTCTATATACAGTCATCCCTCCACATTCGCTAGGGTTGGGGCACAGGACCCCTGTGAAAGTGAAAAAAACATGGATAACTCTAAGTCCTCCCAAACCATATTTAACACTCAAAAAAAAGTATGATCACAATATTCAAACCACCATGGATTCCTCTGAAGCACAAGGGTTTCTTCATAAGGCAGAAGTGGTTGGCTGGTGGGGCTGACTGCCACCTCCACTGCTACCCCCTACACAATTTTTAATAGGGACTTACAAGCCTCGTTCACAGTTTCTCAGTCTCACGAGGCTTGCCATCCCTATTAAAAATGGCGTAGGGTAGCAGCAGAGGTGACAGCAAATAATCCATGAATAATCAAATCCGCAAAAGTGAAACCCACAAATGTGAAGGGTTGACTGTAGTTCTCTTTACCTGCTAATGGGTAGGGCTAAACAAAAGGCTGGAATATGAGCATATATATAAGCCCTATCCTAGCAACTTCCCAGATCTTCTTGCATTAAAAGTCTGTACAGGGCTTTGTGAGCATCTTGAACTAAAGGTGGTTGCAGAACTCCTGTGATCTTGGAACTCTCATGACCCAGGGCTCCTGATTACAGGAGGTCTGCAATTATATTAACCCTGAACATGGTTATAGCACCCTATATGAACCTTTGTGCTCAGTTTGCAAAAGTCTGAGAAGTTATCAGGTGTACCAGTTTTTAGAGATGGTGCTTATGTATGCTCCCACTTCTGCACCCCTAGTTTAGTTCTATACATAACCAGGTAAACATATGCATAGAATTGACATGACAGCCACCTTAAAATATGTATACAGATTGACCTTTTTTCCTTTACCAGATAAAAGCATGATCACTTTCTGTGCCATGATTTGATATATTGCTAGGACCTATGCCACACCTAATAAGAAACAACAGGCCCCAAAATGGCAAACCTTAGAAAGAATGGTGAAAGAACTCTTTTGGGTACATATATTCCACATTGATCCAGAGCTGTTCAGTCAGTTTTCTACAGGAAAATTTTAACTCAATCAACTTCAGTATTGTCAAAGGTACAAAGGGCATCAGTGGAAAGACCTTGCAAAGAGTTGACCGTCTATTTAATCCTTTGAAGTAAAGTCATACAACAAGGTTTACATAATTTAGAGCAATTGATAAAATCACATTTTATTCCAAATTCTATACAAATAATGTACAGATAAAGCAATTATTTCCTCCGTGGCACAAGGTAACACTCCCACAGTTGAATCAAACTGTCAGCCACTTAGCTACACCCCTGTTATTAAAAGAATCAGAAGTAGCGGTAGAAGGTGAGAAAAGTGACAAATCCCTGGGACCAGACAGGTTTGCAGGTAAGTTAAGCATAAGCTTAACTTAACCTGTTGACCCCTAAGCTCCATGGGTGGCTTCTCTCTCATGGATCTCTCAAAGAAGCTTGTATTTGAATGTTTCATAACACCAGAAAGAATAGAGAGCAAGCAACAGTTTTGTCACTAAATGCTCCATGGTCACGTTTCATTTCTTTTTTTAAAAGTTGTGTGTTGTGGTCAACAGTCCAATGTATTTGGAAAGACAAATACCCTTTAAAAAAATTAAAAGGGGCTATCTGTCCACTTTAGAGTAATTGACAGGTGTTTGGTGATGAAGGTGGTTAAAACACATGCTTACATATTGTGGCTTTGTCCAGATTATAAAACTTACTGGAATTGTATGTGAATGGAAATTTAAAAATGAAGGGTTATGAGCTGGATGTGAACTACCATTAGATCTGTTTTATTTTATTTATTTTATTACATTAGAAAGGATAAACAGTAACGTTAATAATTGAATTAGTTTTGATCATATGCTTTGTGATTGGAGTCACTGGGCCTGCTGTTAAGGATATGAGCTTAAATCCATGCAACTCGGTGTCTTAACATTACACTCCTGATTTCAGTGGAATTTGATGCACCTATTAGTTTCAGTGAGAGTTGAGTTGGACTTTTGGACTAATAACTAACTTATGGTATGTTCTTCAGCTGCTGTTCAAAGCATCTTCCACTCTGCCGTGTACCAAGGCTCACTATTCCTTTCTTTTCCCCCAGAAACTGCCCAACCTCTGAGTGATGGGAGCAACTGTAACAGCTCTAAGTAGGGAATGATAAATCTGTGCCCATGTATCAGGAGGTGTGATGTAACTGGTTGATCCCAAGTATATGGATTTGCTGCTCAATTGACTACCAGTGCACAAAATCACTATCTATTTTCCCAAGCTATATTCTTTTTCTTCTCTTGTATTGAGCCCAGTGACTGTTGCATGTATGGAATTTAGCTTCCAGTAATACAAGTTTCTGAGATTTTGTGAACTGTCATGGAAACAGTAATTAGAGAGAATTTTTGTACCCTCAGTTTAAGTGCGGGGGCGGTGAGATAACTATAATGTTTTCAAAGAAAAGTGTTGTGTCTTTGGAGAAAAAAAGGAGTAGAATATCACAACAGAAAAAGCTGGGAATGATCTCATAGGGTTGGTTGACCACAGCATCCCATGAAAGTCAGATGATACTTCTTTCAGTGTGTTTTTAAAAATCTTTTTGTGCACATGGAAGGGGAAGAAAACAAGAGAAAGTCTATTTTTCTAATCAGTTTTCATCAACCATTTTCACAGCTCTAGGTTTACATACATTCTTTGTGGTTGGTGGGCCATAAAGAGCAGATTGATCCTTTGATAAGAGAGGTCAAGAATTTTCCAGATGAGCAGCTTTCAAAGGGTTCTTCAATGAGAAGATCAGTATAGGTAGCCAAGATGAGCAACAGTAACCAAGTGTTTTTCTTGAAATAAAGCTTGTTTATTGCTCTCATTCCTTGCCTAAAATGCATAGTTGCAAAATAGGGTGCACTTCTTGAGTTTATGTAGAGTAGTGACTACGTCCTCACCACGACAGTATCTTTCTGCAGTGGGGGGTTTGCATATTCTTGTGAGGCAAGAGGCTATGCTGATGGTAGCAACGCTGCTAATCAGGTGTCCCTTGTCATACAGACAGAACCAGACTAATTGTGTCAAACAAGCATTGGGCAGCAGCAGTAGTGGGTCTATATGTGTGACATGGGCAGAGGACCTCTCAGAGACAACAGCAGTAGTAACATAATTAATACTTGTTTGTACACACAGAAGGAGGCATAGTAAATCACTTTTGAATGTCTTTTACTGTGAACACGCTGGGACAAGAAGATCTAAAGTAAAATAGGATAATGCCAGAAGTAAAACTTACAAGTTGGAAAGCACTCGGCAAGGTACTGGGGTACAGCAGAGAATAACTATAAGTATTGCTGTGGCTAATGACACAACTGGACTCAAGCTGAAAGGACATTCAGCTGTTGATGTGCTCATAGGTGAATGGAAAGTCAGAAGCTGCAGAGCACATATTATAGGAACATGAAATGTGAGAAGCATGAACCAGAGGAAGCTAGACACAGTAAATAGAATGTGTAATAGAATGTGTGTTGCAGTACTCAGGTTGAGTTTACATTCTCATTACATTCATTACTCTGCTCCAAAGCTGACATTTTTAAAATATAGTATAGCAAAATACAATATCAAAACACAGAAGATGAGCAGATTGAAAAAAACAAAAACAAAACAGAAATGAAACAAGCAGCAGTTGAGCGATCATCCAAAGCATGAAGTGAAGATCATTTGAACAGGTTTAACATATCTCTAAATAAATAGGTAAACTCTTCAGTTGCTATCAGAAAAGAGTCTAAATAAATCCTGGGGGCATTTCAGAATCCTTCCTAGATTAATATCCTTATTTGTTCAAGCAAATATGTGCATGCTTTCAAGGTTTCCAGGTCTCATTTTCAGCCAAGGTGTATCAAAAAGCAAAAAGGGGTAGAGGAAAAGGACAAAGCAAAACAAAGAAAACAGAAAAGAAACCTTCCTCTCAACAACATTGGCTTGATTTTGAAGTGATGTTTTCTAGCCAGAAAATTCCTGAACCTGATTGCAGTCACTTAGAAGGCCCTAGTAGGCAGGCCTCTGATATTAGTGGGAGGTGGAAAACATCCTCTCCCAAAGGTTTTCCAAGACCCATTAAATGTATATGCCAATACTTTTCCAACATCAGAAATAAACTTGAACGGTACTGATTTAGAAGAGGATGTGGAATGTGTTGAAAATCATGGGTGAATCTAGGAAGGCAGGCCTGAATGGGAGAAGTATAATTAACAATATGGATGGATGGATGGATGGATGGATGGATGGGACGGACGGACGGACGGACGGACAAATGGGCGGACAGACAGACAGAGATGTTGCCATTCGTACTCAGTTTAACACATCAATAAGTTCCAGTAAACAAAAGTGTATAATTCCTGGATTATTTTATCTGGGTATAAATGTAGTGCATCTGTGAGGAGGCTGCATAACAGAGCTGACTCCTTGGGTCTCAAGAAGAATAGTATTTTCTTGTCTTGTTTGGAAAGCAACAGTGCTCTCTCACTTCTTTCTTTCTACCTCCTTTTTCTCCGGCATGCTGCCTCTTTTGACATATCTTTGGGATTCGAGATAATCTAAAGAACATTGCATTGTTCCTTCACTGGAAAGTGTATTTGAATTTGCATGAAGGGTGTCTGAATTAACACTTTCTCACAGTCTGAATTCATTTGATCGTGCTGTTGCTCAGGTAACTCTCTGTGTTATAAGCTGGCATGACCAAAGTTTGGCCCTCCAGCCTCTAACCAGCTTAGCCCATTGTGAAGAACTCTGAGAGTTTCAATACAGCATCGAGAGGGCTGCACTTTACACACTCCTGTTATATGGATAGGGACAACTGGCTCTTTTGTTGATACAATTAATCTACTAATATATGAAAGTCAAAGTTTGTTTGTTTGTCTGTGTCAGGCAGGCGAAGAGCTCATATGATTGGTTGTGTCAGGCAAAGACCTCATATGATTGGCTGCCTAAGAAGATTCTGTGGAATCCTGGGGTTTGCAGTTTAGGGAGGGGCCTTTAGAATTCTCAGCCAGAGTGCTCTGAATAGGCCGGTTGCTGTGGAGATGAGGCCTAGCAGCAAGGAGGAGAGCAGTGTATTCCTTCAGGAACCCAAGATCTGCATGTTAATAACTCTGAATACAGATTGGATTGAGAAATATGGGGAAAAGTTACAGATACTGGATAAGACAGTATAGGGAATTAGAGACACAGGATCTCAAATTTTTCTAACAGGTATGCCTAAGAGAAAATAAAGTCCTGGGCAACGCTAGGTATATACACTAGTAGACTCATAATGGCAGCTGCCACATTACCTTTCAGAATTAAGGCCTAACCCTCACTTTGATAATAAACTGGGCTACAGGACTCCAGCTGCAGTACAAACTCATATGATATAATATTCTTCACTAGCAAAAGAAAGACACCTTTACTACGCATTGTGAACTGGCTTTGAATGAGAAGGTGGAGCATGTAGGTGTCCTCTCTGATACTTAACTTTCTAAATGGAGGGATTTTGAAAACAAAACGTGTGAAGGAAATGCAACAGCCTTTCTGGGGGGTTATTGGAATTGATGTAGCTTCTCAGACATCTCTTCGGTAGGAGCACTTTGTAGATTGTAAGGTAGTTTTTCAAAATCAGTAGCAAATTGTTGGGTGTTAGATTTGGCACTGACTTATAGATCTTTTTTCTCTCTGAAACTTCAGGGACATGAAGTTGCCTAAAAAAACTTTCAGCAGGAAGAGCTAGTGGACCAAGGACGTCTTCTGCAGAAATTTCTCTTCCCTCCCACTTGGATATACTGTATCATCATTCTAGTGCCTGTTTGTTCATTTTTGGAAACTACAAGACATGTCCATTGCACTCAAGCAAGTCTTTAATAAAGACAAGACGTTCCGTCCAAAACGGAAATTTGAACCTGGAACTCAAAGGTTTGAACTCCACAAACGAGCTCAGGCTTCTCTGAACTCTGGGGTGGACCTGAAAGCAGCTGTTCAGCTACCAAGTGGAGAAGACTTAAATGACTGGGTAGCAGTCCATGTGGTTGACTTTTTTAACAGGATCAACCTGATCTATGGAACTATCTGTGAGTTCTGCACGGAAAAAACCTGCCCTGTGATGTCTGGTGGCCCAAAGTATGAATACCGGTGGCAGGATGATCTGAAGTACAAGAAACCTACAGCATTGCCAGCACCTCAGTATATGAACCTTTTGATGGACTGGATTGAAGTGCAAATCAACAATGAGGACATATTTCCTACTAGTGTAGGTAAGTTTGCACGTGTGACTAACAATCACATTCCTTTCAGCGTTTCCTCTTAGAACTTGTTGAACTTGGCATTAGAAATCTTCATATCATTTTTCAAATATGAAATTCCTTTCTTTCATATTTGCAGCCACATAGAAATGTATTGTAAATGGTATTGCCTGGCGTTCTTTGAAAATTTAGACCTTATCTACATGGGGTTAAAAAGGAGAAACACATGTATCTTTGGTGCTATCTGTTGGACTTATGTGCTGTTGTGTTAAAATTGCTGTATTGTTTAACTGTTTTAAAGTATATTTTAAGGTGTGAGCCAATAAATTTCGGTGTGTTCTGAAAGTGGACATGATAAGGGAGAAGAACTGGTACTGCTACTCTGTTTACATTCAAACTTTTTCATGGGAAATGTTGCTACTTATTGGGCTTCTCAACATAACTAGATCCTTTCCTTGTAAGTGATCCCAGAGAACCTATTTATCTGAACTTCCTGAATCATTTTGTTGTTAAATCCCTGCAGTGTCTTTGTGGGAGATTACTCCCCTGCTGCCTATTCTATAATGAGTAGCTTTAAGACAGTGTACCTTCTCCTAACCTGTCTGTTCCAGAACAAAAAATAAGCTTAAGAACAAAGGAATCAGTACATGAATCTTTGCCAGCTTCCTCTTCTCAGCCTCATTTCTTTTGTGTAGGCAGCACTAATAGTTAGGGTATCTCTCTCATAGGCACGAACTTGATTTCCAGTGAATCTGAACAAGCTATGTGCTATGACACATCTATAGTATTTTACAGAGCATTTCTGGCAAGGGGGCTGTGCGTACTTTGTATTATTTATTCTAGTTTGCATATTTCTTTGTGTTGCTTTGCCTTTCTTTCAACCTTGCTCCACCACCGTCTCTATTCGAACGGAATAAAACCAAGCAACATACGTTTTTTTCTTCCTAGTTTTTTATTACTTTTATTTCACTTATATTTTTTTCTTTGCCTGTCCTTATAAGAACCACTCACCCCCTCTGCCTCCTCCACTTAGAACAGCTTGCCTTTTCTTATTTTAAAACTCACTTTTTAAAAACTTTGCTCCGAGTGAACTCTCTTGAGAGCAGGAATTGGAGAATATGCTGGAAAATTCCTGGCGTTCACACTTGAATCATAGAACATCCTGAGCGAACTTGGCAAAATGTTTATATTCAGAATCATAGACCCCTATGAGAGCAGGTACTAGAGTGTTTGCAATAGTGGCCACCCTTAGAGGCAGAAGGCCAAGAATGACCAGCAAAAAAGAATACATGAGCAGCCCAACTTCAGGCATTAAAGAATTATGAGCACCTGTGGGAAGCTGCACAAAGATTCTTGAAGGGACACATGAATCCTTGATACAAGTGTAGTTTCCCTCCCCTATTTCTTTAGACTGAGGGATTGGGGGTCCTTGCACCTTGTCAACTAATCTGGATTCAAGCTGCAGGAAAGGAGATTCCACCTGAACCTCAGGAAGAACTTCCTGACAGTCAGGGCTGTCCGGCAGTGGAATCTGCTACCTCGGAGTGTAGTGGAGTCTCCTTCCTTGGAGGTTTTTAAACAGAGGCTTGATGGCCATCTGTCGGGAGTGCTTTGAGGGTGTTCCTGCATGGCAGGGGGTTGGACTGGATGGCCTGTGTGGTCTCTTCCAACTCTACATTTCTATGATTCTATGATTCTATGATTCTTGCTGGGATTCCGTTATCACTTTCTGGCCACCTGAGTACCATCTATGCTGGTGGTTATAACCAGATAGGCAAAATCAACATTCCACTTAAGCATTCTTTAGTCTTAGAATCTCAAGATATTTACATGGGATAATGAGCAGACTCTTTGGTAATCTTTTGGGCTGTTCCTTACATGCATTCATAGAAATGCAAATGTATATATTCCACATAGGGAGCAACACAGATATGTTAATGTCTGGGTACTTGCTTTCATCACATCACACGTAAATCTTCTTGCATTTCACTACATTACATCATATGGCCATTAAGGGTTACACTGTCATAAAGAGTGAACCTTTATCTTTCTGCATCCCTTTAACAGGTTTTTTTAAAATAGTTATTACATTGAAGAACATTAACATCTCAAACAATATAACAGTATAACTTATAACTTCATCATCATCATCATCATCATCAGGTTCTTTCATAATTTTGATAGTATCTGTTAAGCCATTATACAAGTATTTCACAAAGGCTTTCACTTGTACAGAATTATGTCCCTTGTATTGTTAGAGTTATCCCTGAGCCCCCAAACATCTCAGGGCCGGATCTGAAATATCAAATCCATTGCATATATCCCAGATGTGTACACAATTGGCATGTGGATTCTGAATCAGCTTAGACCTCAGGAAAACTTTGGCTAAAGTGCTTCCTTTTCCCCAAGGAGAATGCCACTAAACCAGTTCTTTCATGAATCAAGAGGAAGAACCCCTTCTTGTTAAAAGGAGGGGGTTTTTTTATAAGTTTGGGGCAATGGTCTCATAGAGCATGCAGCACAGTTCAGAAACTATGTAAGATTATTCCATTTCCAAGGACCAAAGTCCTTATACTCAGCAGTGAAGTATAGAAAGTATTGTTACAGAGAATAGCAAAGTACTGGGAAGTGATGCTGGGAACCAAGGCATCAACCTTGCCAGATAATATCAGCATAATTTTAAATAGGACAAGGAACTGGGCAACAGGAACAATCTGCTAAGGAAAAAGCTGGGAGAAATTCCACATCTATGTCAGGCTGCCTGGACATTTAAACAGGCAATACCTCTGTGACTCTCTAGAGTGCTGAACCCTTCTATGGCCAACAGTCCCATATCCATAACCATCTGTCCATCAAATATTAATGCTATACATCTACATTACACATCTCTAAACAGTCATCTGTGAATACATAGGCATCCAAGAAGTTAATGTCTTTGAGCATGGCTATGTCTTAGCAGCATCCATTACATCCACAAGCATTTAACAGGCATCCATTACAGTCATAATGGGACATATATCTATTTGAGCATAAGCCCAGATGTTCTTTATCAGTACTATCTTTCAGCATGTCTGGGCAGTTTTTTAATAATCAGGAACAGCACAGCTGTCATGAATAGCATTCTTCATCAGTGCAGACTGCAAAGCTGTCTAACCTGCAAGCTCTATATTGATTCTTTTTGTTCTCCTCTGGCCTCACCCAGGCTATCAGCTGTCCAATCAAAATAATCCAAAGGTGATGACTATTCCCTGTGTATAATATCCAGTGAAAATGAATCAAAACAAAGATCTTTAGATATGATGTCATTCTTGGAGACTAGTTGGAGTCTTTGATTCATATCTCCCAGTGTTGTTAGAAGCACAGACCTTCTCATCTCTTACCTTATTTACATTTGAGGAGGCCTTTTACCCAGATTGAAGCTGCCACCAGATTCTCAGTGACACATATTCTAATACATCTAGCTTTTTGCATTATATCGTATACTCTATAGGCTGTTCCCAATAGGTTATACTTGGTTGTACTCAATACTTCATAGGTTTATTCCCAGGCCAAAAAGTTAACAACCAAATAAGCCTGGCCTGTAACCCCACAGGTTACCCGCCATCATATGAGAAGGAATATATCACTGCAATCATGAATCTTATCTCTGTATTCAGAATGTAACCAAGTCATTTATTAATCTGCTTCCTTTTTTGGCTAAGCAGCATTTGTTTTACCTTGAAAGCAGTGTAGACATACCGGTAATTGTCGGCAGTCAATTTTTTTCTTTCACAAGCCATCTGAGAGAAGACGAGCCAAATGCTGCTGAGCTTTTCAGACATGGGATGTCATTCTGTTCCAGCTTTGTGTGAGGCATTTTGCTCAAAGCAGGGATGATCAGGAAGAGGAAGGTGTTGACGGGAAATATGGTCCTTGAAGTGGAGGAGAGGGTTTGGTATGAAAATATCTGACTTAAACCTTCTAGGTCTGTAATTTTGTATCCTAGAGTGGCAATGCGTTACCCTGGGGTGAAAAAGACATCAATTGGCAGAATGTAAATGGTCTGTGTGGGGTTTGATCATGTGCATTTTTAGAAAATAAAAGCTGTTCTGCAAGCTCCCTCATAAATTCTTAAAACAACATGCAAGCTGCACGGGTCACATGTATAGGATTTCCAGGTTCCTAGTACATTAATTTGCTTGCCCTCAAAGGGCAGAGGCTGACAAGAAGAGGCTGACATCAGAAAAAAATGGGCAAGCAGAGGCCTGTGGAAATGAAGTGGTCTGTAGAACTAATGTCTGTAGAACTAATGTGTACAGGAGTTATATTGCTGGCAGACGCAGAGGGAAACTAGAATGTTGGCACAGAAACAGAGCGAATATGAGCTGTTGGCAGAAAAAGAGCACGCAAGTGAAAGGATTTGAGGGCATTTGGTTTTGAAGGCCTAACTCTTGTTTCTTTCTGAATTCTGTAGAAGGGAAAACTCATACCTGTGACAGTTCTGTCCTCACCATTGCCCTGTAATGCAAAGCATCACACTGGTTGAAAGTCCTACTTCTTTGCAGCTCTTAAAGATACTGACCTCCTACGTATGAAATCCTGAGTAGGTAACAAGGTCGAACACCAGAACAGGTACCAGAAAATGGCATACTCATTCAAACACAAGAGCCTTTCCCAGAACTGGACACAGGCCTGCCCAAGAGCTATTAAAGGCTGGATTGATTAGAAGTTAATCACGAGATGCAAACAGACAAGGGAGATATGAGACAAAGTGTGACTGGCAAATCAGCATTTGTGGCAACACAGATTTTGCAGGCTTGTTTCTGTTTTTTCTTCTCATGATGGTGGTTGCTCCTGATTCTGGTGTGGAATATTCATTTCTGGCCTGGAGATGGGCACAGTAGGCAAGTCAGTTTGGTGACCAGCTAGTCTTGTTTATAATGATGGCCTTAGGCCTCCTAGTTGCATTGTTGAGCATCTACTGATTAATGGTGGGTTTAATTCATGTTGCTGTATGTCTTTTGAGTACAGAAACCCATTATGATTCCTTTAGAAGGAGTTTATTTTTCAAACTAGATTTATGTGACTGTTTCCATTAGCAAATGAATTTATAGAAAAAAAACTAGCATAGAATTTTTGGTGCCTGTTTTCAGGAACAGGGTGCTTTCTGGGTTAATTTTATGAAATCCACCCTTTTTAGTTTTGTATGCATTCTTGCAGAGTGTTTAGAGATGATTTCAGGTAATATATTTAAGTGGAGCACATTTTGTTAAGAGCTAGTTGGCATGAAAACAATATCTGGAAGATGACAAATCATTTTGGATAAATAATTCTCCTTTCTTGTTCTTTTGTACCTTTTGCTTACATACACACATACATACACAAATCCCAACAGTATATTGATTGATATAGTATGGAATTTATTAAGAAGACACTAGAGGCCTTTCTGCACTACAATGTTATAGTGCTATTATTCCACTTTCAACACTCCATGGAATCTTGGGGTTTGTAGTTTAGGAAGAGGCATTTAGAATTCTTAGCCACAGAGCTCATTGGCCTCAGCAAACTACAAACCCCAGAATTCCACAGGATGTTGAAAGTAGAATCATGGCACCATAACAGTTTAGTGCGGAAAGGCCCTAGGAAAAGAAGACCACCTTATAAGTGGATTTACTCAAGGAAACCATGATCCCAGGTTTGCAAGACCTGAGCAGGATCAAGTTGTTGGTGAGCATGACTTGTGGAGGTCTCTTGTTCCTAGGGTCATCACAAGTTGAAGCTGACTTGATGGCAAATAACAGCGAAGAACAGAGGAATAAAACTGCACTGAACCCAATTTAGACTAAAGATGTTGGCATTTATTGTACTATTTCTTTAAATCTCCACACATGCACTAGGTAAGAAATTATATCATGATGAGAATGATTTGCTTTATATGATCCACCTATTTGCCTCCTTTCCTAGATAAGAGTGAAAGAGTGCATAAGGGAGTGGGTTATAATTCTTCAGCCTTCTGTGTCAGGTAAGCCAGCACAGCTTCCCAAATATTGTTGGCTGTTACTCAGTGTGTGCTGAGTGAGACCCAGCATGGTATAGTGGTTTGAGCATTGGCCTATGATTCTAGACGCCAGGGTTCAAATCCCTGCTAAGCCATGGAAACCCACTGGGTGACCTTAGACAGGCAAAGACACCACCCCCCCGAAGAAATGTTGCCAAGAAACCCCATGATAGATTCACCTTAGGATTACCATAAGTGAGAAACAATATGAAGGTGCACAACAAGAATTCAGCAAGAGATAAGTCCCTTGATACTTGTCTTTGTTGGTACCACAAGACTTTTTGCTGTTTTTTGCCCTGTCGCCAGGGCTGGTCTAAGACATTTTGCTGCCTGAGGTGAAAGATAAAATTGTATCCTTCTACTGTTTCACATACAGTACAGAAATCTCTGACTTGTGCTATAGTATTCTTCATTTGCTTAAGGCTCGGATCTCAATTCCTCCATAAAACAGACTCTCTCCAGGGTAACAAGAGACCAGGAGCCAGGAAGAGCTGGGAACAGACTGGCCCTGCCAAGGAGTGGCAGAGGCTGTAGCAGAGAATGCACAGAGAGTGGAAAACTCATAAGAGGGTACCTTCAGTTAATTAATCTGATTAGATTTAGTTCCATCACAGTTTGGGGGAATGAACAGTGGCTAGATAAATAAATGATAACAGGCTTTGCTGGAAACAACACATACTGTATTTACTGGCATATAAGACTCACTTTTTTCCCTGAAAATTACTGTTTGAAAATGGAGTGCGTCTTATACACCAATGGAGTGCGTCTTATACACCAGTGCATCTTATATGCCACCAAATAGTATTTGCCAGTGTATAAATGGGGTGCATCTGATACCCAGATGCGTCTTATACGCCAGTAAATAGAGTACAAAGTTTGCTATCTCTTTGTTTCTTGCACTCTGGGAATAACCTTGATTTGGCTGTTTGGCTGGCATTTGATGTTAACTCGTTAATGGACTTTGACTCTCATTTTTCCTCCCTGAACTTGAATTGCTTGGGAGAACTTTGGTCAACTTGGTCATTTGTGACCTAGGTTCTACTTCCCTGACCTTGCTTTTGGATATTCCTTACCTTTTTGTGTGCTCACTTTTTTGTGTGCAGCCTCTCCGCAGATTGCAATCACTAGTGTGGGCATCTGCTGTCTATAATTAGGACAGTCATGCTGAATGCTAATTTACTCTTACATCAGTACTGGACATGAGACAACATTGTTCCACACATTTGAGAGCAGTAAGGCAGCTTAATCTAGATATATAGGGCAGGCTGAATGACAACATAATTCTGTCCTCAAGCACCTCAATGCTGCCCCCTTACCTTTCCCCGGACTAGCATGGCAGACTCCCCCCCGCAAGTTTCAGTTTTGTGTTTATATGCCTTCAAGTTGCCTGTTGTCTTATAGTGATCCCATGAATTTCACAGGGTTTTCTTAGGTGAGGGATATTCAGAGGTGATTTTGCCAGCTCCTTCCTCTGAAACTTAACCCACAACACCTGATATTCATTGGTGGTCTCCCATTCAAGTATTAACCAGGGCTGACCCTACTTAGCTTCAAAGATCAGATGGGATCTGGTGCCTTTAGGGTATTGAGGCCAATAAGGGTGTCTATAGGGAGAGATGTTGGTACATATTTATATAATGATAAAGCTGAGAGCTAGTATGGTCTAGTTGTCAGAACATTGGGTTAGAACTGGAGAGGGCCAGGTTGAGATCACCACTATGTGATGAAAGTTACTGATTGAACTTCATGAATCACAGACTCTTAGCTTAATTGAACTTGTGATGATTTTGGCAGGATAAAATGGGCCATGGAAAAGAACTACCCTTTTGAAGGAAAGACAGGCAAAAAAATGAAATAAAATTACAGTTTTGGATAACTTCTGTTTTAAGGGCAAGCTGAGAGAGAGAACAAAGTCTGTAATAGGCGGCCAGCATCATGCGGATGTTACAAGTTTTTCCCATCCTCCTCCTATTCTGCCCCTCTTGTTCAGAAGTTAGCATTTGTCTCTGTCTAATTTCAGAATTCTAGCCTCCTTTTTACCTTACTTTATACTTCTGCTTATATTGATCAGCACTGTTTACAGGACTTTCAAAAACTTCAACCACTTTTTCAATTCCCTGTTTTTCATGTTTAGTAGATTACATTTTGTAATGTTATTTTGTTATTTCAACTTGCCATATACTGTGTTCTAAAATGCAACTGCAACCTCACTCCCAGTCCAAATACTCACCTTCTCTGCCACTAGGAGAGCTTTAGAAGTAGTCTGGATGTACTAGACAACTGAATTAGTTGAATTAGTATTAAATATTTCGTTGTCAACATGGAGGAGACTTGCGGATGTCCCCATTTCCAATTCTGTGGTTTGGGTTTTGCTGTTGGCTGTGGTGCTGGCTTATATTTGTATGCACCAGATAAAGAACTGGTGTAATTCAGAGCAAGGTGGGTGTTCTTGAGGCTTTGAATATTCATGGAATTTTAGGGTATAAATTCAAGATCTCAACAAAGATTAGTTACCCTTTTATGCAAGTTTAACACCCCTTTGCCCATACAAATAAATGGCAAGACACTATTAATATTGAGGATGTTTTTCCCTTTTTCATTTTATTTTCTTTGGATGCCACATCAAAGAATTCAAGTTGCAGTTAGCAAAAGTGTCTCAAAAATAACAGAAAACACTTGTTAGATACCTGTTCAAATTTGCCCTTGCGTTTTGTTCGTTAGTTTTCCTGATTATTGTTTAGCTGCTACGGAGATACATTACACTGTAGTATTAAAATAAAGGGCTTTTCTATGCGGTTGATGGGAATAGTTTTGTATTACCTTAAGATTAACCAATTCATTTGTTTTAGCATTAGCGTTCATAGATTGAAGTCCATATCCTCAGATATACAGTATTCAAGGCTCAGGTAGAAATACTGTTACATCATTGAGGATGAGGGATAAGGTTAAAATGGGATACAGAGAAGGCTAGTTGTTAAACCCTGATCTTACACATAGCTTACTCATAGAAAACCAGCCTATCTATCATCCATTTAATTTGCAGAAAAAGCAAAGGCACTGTTTTCAGACAAAACTTTTATCCCAGAAGGATATTGCAAAAGTGAAGCTGATTTAATAAAATTTGACAAAATTATTGAAAACAGATCATTGTTGTGTTTTTTTTAAAGATACAATCCTTTTGTTTCTGCCTTCTTTGATGATGTTTGTTGGAATGGGAGAAATAAACAGCATCTAGTGATGGTAGCAGTGACAGTCTAAAAGTGCATTTGAGAGCCGGCATGGTATAGTGGTTTGAGCATTGAACCAGGGTTCAGTTCCCTTCTCGGCCTTGGAAACTCTCAGCCCCAGAAAATCCCATGTTAGGTTCATCGCAGAGTTGCCATAAATCAGAAATAATTTGAAGACACACGGCAACAACAACAACAATGCATTCAGTCGGTGCTGAAGGCAAAAGTGTATATTGTCCTTTAATTAAGGCCACATAGTGTCAAGGGTGTCAGGTCTGCTGATCTTGAAGTTTTCTCTTTTCTCAAGCATGATTGTATTGTGGGGTTTTTTTCCTAACAGGAATGCAGTCCTGCTGGACCCATCAGAATTACAGTGCTCAGCAACAAGTGGTCTTCAAGGTCATAGTCCAGCACTCAACCCACTACACCATGGTGGCTCTCTAAAGCAACAATAAGAAGCTTAGAAATAGCATTAGCAAGAGCTGGTGAATTATCTGTCTTTAATTTCCAACTGGCAGTTGAGAGATGATGGGTGGAAATCAACTATAGAAGGCACATGACTCTCCTCAATTTTGACTGCCTCTATTTTGTACAAGGGACATTTTGTAGCAAATACGTTTGCCACGTCAGGACTCTCCAACAGCCTGAGGTTTTGGAGGAAAATGATGAACGCTTGGGATGCCCCCTTGTAATGTCACAGAGTGGGTCCTGGTGTTACTGGCAGGATAACTTGTGATGTTATTCAGTATAAACTGAATGTTATAAAGTATAAACTGCAATTGCACAAATTAAGCCATTCAGATTTTTTAAAAAGAAGAGTACCAATTAATGAGGAATACACATATACACATACACTTACTGGTATTTTTCAAGGCAGCACTCATTCCTTGAGATTCCTCTTCCTAGCCCTGAGACCTGGAGAAGAGAGGCTGGGCCCTGAGATTTGGGAACCATTCTAGTGAGTATGACATCCTGATAGATGTTGTGCTTAATGAGGAAAGAAAGAAAGAAAGAAAGAAAGAAAGAAAGAAAGAAAGAAAGGCAGACAGACAGACAGACAGACAGATATCCTCTTTGGATCAGGTCCTGGTTTCTTTATTAGTTGGTGATATTGTTATTTCAAATATTTCAGTACTGAGTGTAAAATGAATGAGAGCATCACTTGGTTTTCAAAACAAATCTATAACAATCTTGTTTTGCCTGATGGTTAGAAGAAATTTCAGATATTTTTGTGGATCTTCCAAGGGTGCTGTTGTAGGTGAATTTAATTGTAGAATGAACAGCATTGATATACTTTATAAAGAATTCCAGACTTTACCTAATGCTAGTCTGTATTGTAAAGATGGTGTAGTGGTTTGAGCATTGGACTACGACCCTGCAAACCAGGGTTCAATTCACCTCTTGGACATGGAAACCCACTGGGTGACCTTGGGCACATCACACTCTCAGCCACAGACAACCCTGTGGTTGATTTGCCTTAGGGTTGCCATACGTCAGAAATGACTTGAAGGCACACAACTACAATAGCAATAGCAATATTTCTCCACCAGACAGGTGATTTATATTTGGATTCCCTGAGGTGGTTTGCTCTAGCTGTCTTGGATCCTGTACAGTGAGAAAGGCAGAATGTAAACAAATGAATAAAAAAAAACTTTTACCCATAAATAAATTATATGATGGAACCATGCATTGCTGTGCTTTACATTAGAAGGTAATGTTTTTGAGTAGAAGTAAAATTATTGCATATGAGGATCAGTGTAGCTAGGATAGTAATTACTTCTGCAAATGGTGTTCTGTTTATGAATTTTAGGAGTTCTGTAACAGCCTAAGCCTTATGAGGTACATTGGTATAAACTGATAAAATATCAGATATTAAAAGTGTGATGTCACTGTTGAATATGTATTTCTCTCTCTCTCTTCCTCTAAGAAGCCATTATCTTTGAAAATGCAGTTTTTCAGATAAAGCTGTTGTCTCTGTGACATTTCTTTGAACACATAAATTTATTGTCCACATTTAAATGAAGCCTAACTATTATGTTGGGCTCAGAATTGGAGCAGTAGTCCCTCCTCCCTTTAGATCCCATTTCAGATGTTATTACTTGTACATTCTTAGCCCTTGGCATTGTCAGGTTGGCTGCCTGAAGTTATGCAGTGTACATGTTCAGAATTACTGAAAGAATGCAGAATGGTGGTGGTTTATAAGAAATTGCATCAAATTACATTGGGCCTGAAAAGAGAGAAAAATAACTGCCTGTATAAAGGAACAAGAGTAAATTCATTTCTGTCTTGCATTGCAATCCTCCTGCTTTTCTAGACTTCTTAAACTTGAACTCAAGCATGTAATTAAAAACTAAACGAATATGTACCACCTCCCAATGATAAAAGTATGTGATTCCTTATGTTTCAAATTTAGAAACATTCTGCAGTTTCTAGCCAATTTAAATCACTACAGAATATTGTGTCCCAAGTGCTAGCTTGCAAATCCCACAGAAACTACTGCTGCAAGAAGAATTATTGCCCTCGTGGGTACTTTATTTTTAACACATTTTTTCCTGCCATGACAGAGAAGAGCAGATAGGAGATAGGAGCAATGACAGGAGCATTGAAATTTGATCTTTATTAGGAACATTTCAAAGGTACCTTGTGGAAGGAAATTCAGGGCTGGGTTCATTTGTATGGGAAGAAAATATTTTGATTATCTCCCAATTAATATTAGGCACCAGAGATCAAGGTTAAAACCCCCAATTTGACAGTTCTGTAGTGTTCCATATATATTGTGCTGCTTCTTTGCTTATGAGAGATATAGTCGCACTCTGTGCTCATGGGAACATGTATTTATTTATTTAGCTGTGCTTCAGGTTAACTTGCTACTATTTGTAAAGGGCATTTATTAGCTACATGTGGCTCTTCTTTCTCTGGGATCAGCCATTTCTAGATGTTTATGTATTAATGCATTGTCATCAACACCTGCCTGTGGACTCGCTAGAGATACCTAGTCAGGGTGATGTTACCTTGATTTATGGGGTCCCTTGGGGGACACCTCAATGTGCTTCAAATAATGGGGAATGGGAATTAGCCAGAGCACAAGCTGTAGCACTGCAAGAGGCAGGGCAACTTACCGAGATCTTAAACCCAATGTTTACGGGGTCAGGCCGAGTCAAAAGCCAAGCAGAATGAAATTATAATTGTTTTCTTTATTTAAAAGACAATCACTGTGCACTTATGCACTCACTCACACAGACCTAAGAAAATAAAGGGAGGAAATGCGATAGCAGATTTTGAGAAGGATTTTCAGGAGAAATACTACACCTGATCCTGCAACCCGGGTAGTAAGAAGAAATTCAGCAAGTCTAGAGCAGTGATTCTCAGCACGTGGAAGCTGAGGGGAAGGCTTGTCAAACGGAGCGACAGCAAGGCGGGATGACAACCATGAGCGATCCAAGGAAGCGCTCAAAATCAGGGGTTTTTATAGGGAGAAATGTGCCTGTAGGGTAGTCCGTTCCCAGGGAAAACAATGGGTTTGGGGTTGGAGACAAAGCCTCCGAAAGGTCAGCACTTAAGATGATTGGATTTTGACGGAGCTGTCAATAGCGCTGACAGTATGCAAATAGGGAGTGCTTGACAGTTGGGTAGTCAGAAGCGCTAATCTCATCAAGCTGACGGTTCGGGGCAGAGAATCTTTTGTATGCTTGATGTATACTTAATTTAGTTTTAAAGTGTACTTGCCTGGAGGTCTCCTGAAGCTGCGTGCCAGAAAATTACTGGCCTGCCTGGGATTTTTCTTGTATTTTTCAGCCGTTCGGCCGTGTCCGTGTGCATGCTTATCCGGAGGCCTCACAAGCACGTGGAGGGGAATAGTTTGGAATGGCCAATCTTTTTATATCAAATTACATTTGGCAAGCCCTGGGCTCGGACTGTAGACCACAGTAACAGTGAGAAACAGGATGCTGCACTGCATCTACATTTGATTGTTATATTCTGAAGAATACTGATACCCTAAGATGTGGGGTACTTTGAGGTCCACTTGCAGTGCCAGCGTCTCCTTAGAATTTGGGGAATTATAACTCAAAGGAGGCCTGTGAGAGGAGGGTAACACAGGATCTTTTCACCTGTGTATACCAGTTACTAACTGTAGAGAGAACTCCAGTTAAAAGGTTGAACAGAGTATTTTATAGGGAATTAACAAGTATACAGGAAATCAGACACTCTGAGGAACCATACAGGGCTATCGGAAAATGAGGTAAGAAAAGTTGGATAGAGAGAAATTGAGTGGAAAGGGTGATAGTTACCAATCCTGAAGCAGAAGGTTGAAGTGGAGTGGCTCAGACAGCGTGTCTTGAGAGCAGCACAGAGGAACAGAGATCTGGGTGCCATGAGCTACATCAAAAGTACTACAAATCACTGAGGTTGAAGCTAGGGTTTTTATACCCTGTTTCCTGTCATGAAGGAGTGTGTATGGATAAAACTATAATGGCTTTGCCATGAAACTGATGAAGGAGTCCAGAATGGGCTGATTGCCTTAACTTTAGGTGACAAGATATTGATGGCAGTCCTGACAATCTCTTAATGGGTCAGGTATCATGAATGGGAAGATCTCTGTAGGATATGCTCACAGTAGAGTTCCTGATTGCTTCACCTGGACCGTTTCACCTGCTGTCGTTTTTGGGAGTGCTCAACAACTTACAGTTTTTGTAAGGATTATCCCAAGCAAATTACCATGGGCTTTCCTGTCTAATACTCTCTGAACTTATGACCTGATCTTGTCTGAGGTCATCCTGACCTGGCATATTCTTACAGCCAGTGCACTTTTAAACACGTGTTTCAGCCATGAAATATGTCCAATTATGAAAATAGCACATCTTGCAGAGCAGAGGTGTATGGTATGGTAACAATACTGTATTTTTCATTCCTGGTACATTTTCAGTTCAGCAGACATCTTACTCCACACTCATGTTTCTGAACTGGAGGTGATGTGAATAATCAGCTATGTTTACATGGCATGATAAACCAAAATATTAAAGGTTTCTGCCTTATCATGAACAAGGAAACATTGCTAATGGAGGCTGTTACTCCTGCTGCAAGTAAAAGTGGCTGAACAGACCTTTATTATGATGTGTAAACCAGGAATTCTGGCTTGTCTTTCTCCAGACAAGGCCACGTCATAAGCTAGAAACAACTGTGGCTTATGATTCTTACTTGTCCAATGAGGACAACCGAGAGTTGCTGGTTCATGTGGCACAATAAATAAACCATGAAAAAAAAGTTTTTTGGTTTGTTTAACTGCTCACACTTGCAGAAGAAACTAGGTGGGAGCAGTTGAAGACAGGAACCAGCCCACTGGCTCAAACATCAAAAGTTGAATTCTTTAAGGATTCCAATTTATTATATTGTATAAATGTGGCCATTATCTTCAAACGGATCTCAGAAGATTTTAATTTTTTTGACTGCAGAAACTTTACAGAAGATTTCTCTCATCAACCGCATAGACTAAAACTGTGAACTGTTTCTCCTTTGAGAGAGAATAAAATCTCAAAATGTGTAGGAATAAAGAATGCTATCTGTTTCTACACAGCTGCTGGGGAAAGTTATTTGTTTTTTCTTGGCCATTCCTACAGCTGTTTGACTTCTCTTGTTCCCTTGATCAAGGATGGTATTCACCACATAGATTTCTATCTACATGCCATCTTTGGTTCACTAATCAACACTGAATCTCTTGTACATTATAACATTCTAACTCTGTCAGTGCTAGGTTGCATTGTCTTCTGCCCCAGACTTTTCTATTATTCCTTTATCTTTGATGAAAAGCTTAGATTTTAGTTGGCCGTTGAGGCCAGCCAAAATATGTGGGCCCCTGCTTTAGCAGGCTTTGGCTTGCAGGGCTTTGTGGGAAGGAGATAAGAGTATTGCTTAGGAGCATTCCCGTGTGTTTCCTGATGAACACCAGATTGTTTTTACTTCATTTCCCAGCAGCCCCAACCAGCATGGTTGATGGTTAGGAATACTGGGAGTTGTGGTCCAAAACAGCTGGATGGCACTAGGTAGGGGAAGGCCACATTATGTATACCCATTGTTACTCCAAAAACATCATAGTGGTTTCTGTGTCCTTCCCAGACAATATCCAGGCATCATACAGAACCTGTGATAATGGGGTTTCCCATTATCCAGGCTTCAGTGCTGAAGGGAGACCGTTCTCCCTTCAGGCACATAAAGGGTTAATGAACTGTGAGGGTTAGATTACATTTTGTTAGGGTTAGCATCATAGGTCACAAAAGATAGTTGACCAATCAGGGGGAGAAAAGTGAGAATCTTCGAGTTATAAAATCCTTGCGAGACCATGTGGTAGAGAGAACAAAGGAGATATCCCAAACATCAACAAGGGGCATGGATACTGATAGAGATAGGCACAGGCCATCTCCTGGTCCTGCCCTGCATAGCATCTCAGAAAATGACCAACTGCTATGAGTAAATTAGAATGGATCTAGTTATTTGCATTGGGTCTTTTTGGGGGGAAGTTTGGCTGATCTGGCGAATCTATCTGCTCTTATAACTACTTGTAACCATTAAGTGTACCTGAAAGGGGGAAGCCTTTTCATGAGTATTATTTTCTTGTTTACTTTGCATGCTTTAAAATAAATGCTTTCTGTAAAACCTCTGTTTCCGTTCCCACGTGTCTCTCAACAACACTCGTAACTAGGGTTCCTCTCACTCAGAAAGGGGGAGGTGAGGGAAGGGAAAGGACTTCAAGCATAAAGATTGTAACCCCAAGCAACATCCCACTGCATTGGTGTGAAATAAGGTTGACCAGTGGGTGATGGTAGTGCATAATTAAGAGAATTCGGGAGAAATCCCTAGCTCCTTTTCAAGGCAGAAGACAGCATTGAGTTGGGGGGGGTCCCCCTTATTTCCCCAGTCTCCACGTGGTGGCAGCCTGCTTTTGTCAGTATTACTTGCATGTCTTTCCTTAGCAATTTCTTCTTTGGATTCTCCAAACAATGATCACCGAGCTGCAGAACAGACTGCGTTGGCTCTGCTGGTGTGTACAATCAATCCGCCGTATTGCCAACCTCCACATGTGTGACTTTTAGTTAACATGAAGTGTCATGCCCTGTACTTAAAATGGCAGTGACTTGCACAGGGGCATGCTGAAGCATCTGAGTGAATGTCACCACCATTTAATATTATGGGATGTTAGAATGGAACCCCTGCAGATACGTGGGGCCCAGTGTATTGTCCCAAAGTACCTTCAAAGTGAAATAGCTGTATTATTAGCTTATGAAATTGCGTCATTATTACTGCTGTTTTAGGAGAGCTCCCCTCCTGTATGAAGAGCAAGTTCTGAAGGTGTAGAATCATTCAGTACAAGAAATGAACTTGCTGCAAATGTGAAAGCAAAGTGTTGAACTATTTAGTATAGGAGCAGGATCAGTGGAAAAAGAGCACAGAAGACATTTGTGAGAAGCAAAAGTGCCATATGTGAAATGGGGGAGGCGAAGAACCTGCTTGCTGTTGTTGAACTGGTTTGCCTACTGTTTCCTTGGGATCGCTTTTACCTGGACTTATGTAAATTTAATGGGCACTTATCTCTACTGACAATAGAGTGCCTGCTGGAGGGGAGGGAACAAGATAGCATAGGCTGACAGGTGCCAGAAGTTAAAATGCAAAGTGATGAAACTGCTTCAGAAGTCACTTTTAGCAGCCTTTAACTTCCCCTGCACTACAGTGTTTCACATTCAACCATCTGATAAATACCAAAATAAGTAGATGACATACCTCTTCATTTTACAGTGTCACTTGGTGTGGTGACAAGGGATGTAAAGAATATTAGAAGATACTTGAAAAATGTTCGAGAAACATATTTCTTGAATGTTGTGATATCTCGACAAGGAGAATCTTGGACTGGTGAGAATTTTTATCATTCAGGAATTCTTCTGTCCAAATTTCACACATGGGAGAAACAGATTTTTTGGGAATAGAAATTAATATTCCTGTTCTGAAATACTATTTTATGTGCAGAAAATGATGTTTCAGTGCAACTAACACATGCAACTTCTGTGCAGATTAAGTCTTGAACTATTCAGTCTTTGGAAGTTGCAGTTTTCATAGACTTTCTTACACAGGGAGGCATGAATATATTCTCTGATAGGCAAATGGCCATCCTGATTGTGACTATAGTGGCTATTAGTACAAAGATATTGCCTATTTTGAAGGGGACAGATTGAGAAGCACCATCACAAAAGGAGGTTTTTTTAAAAAAAAAGTCATGACAGTTGCCCAAGCACACAAATGAAAACAGTGGTCTTCAGTACAAAACATCCTTCTAATTTTAGAGTTAAGTGTTGCCCAGATCTTACCTAGCAAGGTCTTACCCCTATTCACTGTGAGCCAACTATTTTCATTTAAAAACAAGAAATAAGTGTGTATGTGCTTTCAAGTCACCTGTCAACTTATAGTGACTCCATGAATTTCTCATAGGGTTTTCTTAGGCAAGGAAGGCTCAGAGGTGGTTTTATCAGTTCCTTCCTCTGAAATATTGCCTACATCATCTAGTATTCCTTGGTGGTTTCTCATTCCAGTACTTGCCAGAGGTGACCCTGCTTAGCTTCCAAAGTCAGACAGGATCTGGTGCCTTTATAGTTCTAGATGTATTGGAAGAAAGTGAAAGCAGTATTTTGCTCAAGTGGCTGATAAGAAGCAAGTCAGATCCTCTTGCTTTCCCATGTTTCTGTTGGTCAACATGTTGCTTGTTTGTAATTGTCCAGAATAGTCGACAGACACTTCGTTGGTAGGATATTATTCTCTTCTCAACTGGTAATGGCTTCTCCTACTTATATATTGATTACTTACATCTATATTCTCCCACTGCTTTAGTGTAAATGACTCCTCCTGCTCCCACATTGTCTTCTCAACAGCCCTCTTGGTAGGCCAGGCTGGAAGAGTTGACTGTCTCAGAGTTACTTAGTGAGTTTCATGGTTCAGGTTTGGGCTGTTAATGGGACCATTTTGCTGGCTTCCAGAAGGCCACTCTTAATTCTGACCATTTTGCTGGCTTCCAGAAGGCCGCTCTTAATATCAGTATATAGTGATTTTTGGAGTTGTCTCCAATATTTTTCCTTCAGCAAGCACAGTGGTAGATCGTGTGACTTTGTCTCCCTCTCCTTTTTTGGATCTTTGTTTTATTAATACAGGCAAACTACTGGGAAGGTTCCACCCCTTCCCAGATTCTCATCTGTAGGCAGTACTGGAAATTGAAGATAATTATTTTGGTGCTTTGCCTCTGAGATTCTCAGAGCTCCTTAGCAGCATAGTGCTAATACTATACAAAGCCAGATTGGGGAATCATGGCCTACATACAGTACAGTTGGCACTCCACATGCTCTGGCTTCCCTTTCTTGGACTTGATGATTCACAGATTTGATTAATATATTTTCTTTAGGAACCTCTAGTCCTGCAGTGTGATTCTATGATCAATTTCCACTGGAAGTTGACCATAAGGTCACTCCAGAAGACCAAGAAATTCCTAGAGAAAATACTTCTGAATTTAGGTCCTCCAGTGTGATTCTGTGGTCAACTTCTACAAGAAGTTTTTCTCTCAGGTTAAAAAAAAAATGTTTGCAATTTTTATTTATATTAGCAGTTTTTCCACTTTTCAAGGGGTCTTTCTTCCCTAACCCATGTAAAAATGAAGGATTTACTGTAGTGTTGGGCTGGCAAAGTCCACAAAGCACCTCCGGAGTGCCTAGCACAATTGCAGGGGCAATCCCCACTCACCTTTTCCACCTTTAGACTCATAGCTGGGAAGCAGAGCAAGAGATTGTCTCTGGTCTTGTTTGATGAAGGTGCAATGTGTGAATTACAAGTCTGTCTTCTCTCTTGTGGAGAGTAGCTGGTTTCTCCTGGCTATGGACGCATTCCAAAATGAGGAAAAGTCAGATGTTTGCAAAAATTCTAGTATCTTGTGCTTAGTGCGTCTGAGCATGTAAGATGTCTTTTCTTGTGAAGGGAATGTGTCCTTGTCTGTTGAAGTATGGAGTAGAATCCAGTAGTCTTTGCCTCAGCTAACTACCTCTCTTGAGAAATTCTCTGCTGCTTGAAAGCTTGCATCAGGGTGAAATGGCAGTTATTCAGCTGCTTGACTGAGGAGATGAAATTCCATGTCTACTTTGGGCAGACTAACGTGTTTGCACAACAGCTGAGGGACTAACATATTGCTGTATTTTTCTGCTGCTTTTTCTGCAACCTTTGTAGCATACACAACGAGGATATGCCAAGCATCTGCTAGGAAGTGACCAGATTTAAGGTTCTTGATTTGTGGTCTTCGGAAGCATTTCAGCATCTGGATTGGTGAAACCTACTATATGGCAAATGGCTTTGCAGACCAAGACCACAAACTTTGGAAGCCCACAAAGAATGCTTAGCTGCCTGTTTGCCAATATAGATCTCTTAGTCATGTGTGCCACATCAACAGCCTAAAAAGGATGATAGAAGAAAACCATTTTTTTCTCCCCAGAGTGACAAAAGTGCTGACTTCAAAGTATTACACATCATACAGGCACCAAATTCCAACTAATTGCAGTTCCGACTCTTTATCTTTTTCAAAAATGCAGTTTCACCTAGTGCATCTCTTTATCATACTGCCAAATTGCTTCTGTCTTATGAAATGTTTCCTGGGTGTCATATGTTTACGTATCCCAGATTGCTCTACATTAATGGACCAACAGCTGCGTGTTTTCTTCATAATAACAAAAGGTGTTGTCCTGCATTAATTTTTTTTATGTGGGTGGCACTTCTATGCTGTCCTTCAATTTATCAAGATCCAGAGATGTCTCACAATAATTTTTAAAAGGGAACATTATATACAGATACTGTAGAATGAATGTCAGAATCACAGCCATAAAAGAAAAACAGTTAGAATTTTAATAGGCCCAGGAATAGAAAAAATGCTTGCAGTGAAGGGATAAAGGTTAGCTCCAGGGGTAGCATTCCAGAGACAGGTCCCACAGATCAGAAAACCTACTTGCCTGATCTCAGAATTGGGAGTGGGGAACAGAAGAGGGTATTAAGATGACTTTGGAGGACTTCAAAGACGTCATATGCAAGCAAGTTGGCACAAAATGTAGCAGTCTTTCATTTTCATCGAACTCACATTGTGCAGGGCAATGCTTCTGATTTAGGGGCCCAATAGGGTTTTTTTTCTCTCCCCTCAGGGTGCCAGGGTCAGGCACCATATTTGAGTTTGTTAACTACAACTGTTTCCTTTTTTCCTGGAAACTTTCTGCATACTTGCAGTCAATAGCTTATGGACCAACTTCAGTCTATGGACACCACTTTGAGTAGCAATGCAGTAGAGTTCCAGTACTTTGACTTGTGTTGAGGGACTATATTGCGTAACAGCTGTATTTTAGACTAACTCTGCTTTCTGGACATTTTTCAAAACAGCCCACTTTGGTCATTCCCAGAGCATATATATTTCTGACCAGTCTATTTCTGTCAAGAAGGTACCAATGAACAAATCAGCTTCAGCTGGTGGAAGATGCTCCATGCTAAACACTTGGATCTCTGATGTTACAGCTGAGTCTATCAGCACCTCCAAACTGTGAGCCTGATCCTTGAAGTTGAATGGAAACCCACTACAAACAGGTTGAATATATCTTCTCCAGGCAGATATGAAAAGCTGGTTGTGTCAAGGATGTGCCTCAGTTCATTATTCCAAATTCATTTAGTTGTGGTCCACAGACATTGAGTAAAGACTTCCTTACCAATTTGACTCATTTGTTACCTTAAAAAAAAACAGCAGTTATTTATTGAAAAGCTTTCCTGGAGGTGTTCCTTGGTGGCCTGGGGTTAGCCAAGAGAGAGGTTATGTACAAAGTGCTACTATTGTAAAAAGGGAATTCTGTTGTTGTATTACTGTTGATGTAGCATCATCAGTAAATATGGCACCTTACAAATTCCAGGAGATAAAGTCTGCCACAGTGAAGAAAACAAAAAATCTTTGGGCAAAGAATGAGTATATTTATTATGACATAAATCAGCATAGGGAAGTTGCTGAAGAAGCAAAGAATCGTAAGCTGGCACTTTAGGGGAGGGCTGATTCAAGTCCACTGACCAGCACCTTGGATGCATCACACACTCTCAGCCCCAATCAGAAATGACCTGAAGTCACACAACAATAGGGCAAAGCCTCATTGGTCAGACAACCAGTCTGATGGCCAAACTCAATCTGCAGTCTTCAGGTTTCTCATCTTCAGTTTAACATGAGCTGTCATAGCAGGAAAATTAAAAGAATGAGACTGAAAATACATGACTAGTAAGCTGAAGAAAAGAGTCAAGGTTCTTCAGCTTTCCAAACAACTGTGGGAACTTTAGAAAGTGGAAAAGAAAAGTAATTCCATTTCAAATGGATACATTTGGCACATGAGCTGTTAAAAAGAAATCCTTGGGTTCATGAGTGAACAAATGGCTGAACTGACTCTCTAATGACTGATGTGGGGAACCTGGCAAGTTAACGTGTTTTTTTCCCCCCTTCAGTAACCTGTTTAGCAGAAATGCTTTGCATATTTTAAGGAGCGAAGTGAATCAGGTATACCTCACTCACTGCTGACACGTTACTTTTCCTCTTCTCAAGAATCCCAACTCATTTGAGCACATCAGCGCCAAGGGACTGCTCAGGCATGCAGAGAAACTGGAATGCTGCCTGTCTTAATTAGGCCTGATTCATAGATTGGCTACACATCGTATGGGAGCTTCTTCACTGTCATGTTATCTTACATTGTTCTGGCAACATCTGTAGAGAGGAGCATTATGAGTGGTAAGGGTGATTTTATATCACTTCCTGAGAGTCAGTCATGCTGATGCAGGTGACGTGTGTAGTCCTCTTTGCAGACGTTATCAGAATTTACCAGAAGAATGGCTTGCTCACTTTTATTTGTGTGGTGATCTAGACTTGTGGGGGTACAGGGTATTCCCCAGTAACAGTGAGCAGGAATGATCATTCTGAGCAAGAAGACAACACCAAAAAAAGGAACTTGTGCTACAAATTCAGTACAGTCCTATGCATTTCTACTTAGAAGTAAGTCTCACTGAGTCCAGTAAGGCTTACTTTTAACTAAGTGAGTGGAATTCCAGCCTCAGCATTCTTTCCTAAGCTACCACATAATGGTGCTGTTTGGCCCCAATAAAGGTAACTTGATGAATTATGTTTCTTTCATACAAACGTATTATGTATTGAGAAAAGCAGTTTTATGCTTCCTCCTAGAGGTAACAGGAAATCAACTATCAATCATTGAAACAAATTAATGAAATAGTGGTATATTTAGTGTGAATATCTAAAGAAAGGAATGCCACAGCATTTCCAATTTTGGGATAAAACACAGGATCTAAGTTTTTTCAAGGGCTGAATGATCCAGAATCCCTCTTGCCACTCCTAAGTTTTCGCAGACACAAGGAAGGTCATCTAAATTATGGTTTCAGCTTTGGAAGATATGCATGATCTTTGAGAGAGAACCTATGGCATTATCATATTGTTGGTTTCAGAGGAATCTGAATCCTTTAGAATATTTCCGACTGGGGTAGACCTGTTCTACTGTTGAATGGTAAGTCAACATATGGATAAAACTCAATTGGTTCAGTGAATCAACTCTAGTTAGGACTAACAGTAAAATTTAGGCCTAACTCTGCCCATTGTGCAGAATATTGAATGTATTTTAGAACCAGTGGGGTAAGTGTGGCTTGTGGCTCCTATATGCTGTCCTAAGATTGGTTTTGCAACTCCCAGTGGTTTCAACCTCCCTCAAAACTGTTGATTTCTTTTTGGCTCAGAATGCCCCCCCCATGTCTGCTAAGTGCCATGGGGAGGCAATTTTGTTAGGAAAAAAACCGTGCTGGACCTAAAACAGCCAGAGTAAAATATGAAGATAAATAATGATATCAGCTGTCAATTGATTTTACCTCTATCTATGAGGATTGTAGGGTTATGTAGAGCACCATCCTCTATATGCAATATAGCATAAGTTAGGGTTGTGTAACTTTAGAGGGGGGGGGATTTTCACTCCTGCCTTTATGGTGGGCCACATCATCTCGCCAAAGCCCCCAGGCTCCCTAAAAATGGGGAAAAATATTTTTCTGGGTAATTTCACCCCCTGTCCCATTTTCAAAACCACTGCAAAACACATTTTTGCTCACACAACATGTGTAACTTAAAAACCAGTCAAATTTCCCAATATCAACCATCATTTCCAGTTACATTTTTGGCAGCTTTTGGGGGGGGGTACTATCTGGTTTTAAAGGAAATTTTAAGATACTTGGGGAGCAAAACTACTGCATTTCACAGCAGTTTTGAGCTGTTTGATGGTGAAAAGTCACCTTGAAACAGCATTTTTATGTTTTTTAGAGGCATGGGGGCTTGGAAGGGCTTCATGGTCTGCACTTTGAACTCCCAAGGGCCACATACAGCCTTCAGGCTGCACTTTGCCCACTCCAGTATAGATATTCACTTGGAAGTGAGTCCCACTGCATATATATATATATATATATAAATAAACATTGTGGCTTATATGCAGTATTACACTAGTGGACCTCTGCTAGCACATTTGGGCATTCATTTCTCCTCTGTCCCCTGCACAATCTGTTATAGAGGGTTTCCTAGCCCTTTTGAGGAGATTTCTCTTGGAAGAGATCTTTAGGGTTGAGAGATTGCTGGAGGAGGAGGAGGAGACGACAATATTGACTACTCCCTGTTCTGTCAGTGGAAGCTGTTGTGTCAGCAGAATGACTGGTTTGGATCCAGCCCTTTAAAAGCTGCAGCTTGTTTTATAAGATGCAACATCAGCAAACTGCATTTTTTAATTATAAAACCAGTCTTGGTATGAGATGTTTAAAAAAAAAAAAAGACACGAAACTCTAGCAACCTCATTGTTCTAAAGCCTGAGTATTTTGCCAGGGACTTCTGAGAGGTTTGACCTCATCAAGGCATGGCATTTGGCCGGTCCTTTGAATTCTTAATAGCACTGCTTTGTTTGAGCTCTGAGCTTTATACACTTACTTGTCCATGGTCAAAAGCCTCTGCCCTTTTTTAGAATATTTGTGTCAGTCTTATCTAAATCTTCTCTTGATATTACAGTGTTTTGATAGCTGTATAGAAGTTTGATGGGAGTATAGGTGCAAAGCCCCTACTCCCAGGGCCACTGTGGTTTATTTAAAGGAGAGTGAATGGCTGATCGCGTATTTGCTGGGTTGCAGCAAAATCACTGCAGGTGGCTGGAACATGATGTTGGTACTTCTGGGATCCATTGAAACACAGACACAGTAGGGTTTCATCTGTCCTTATAAAGCTGCTAACTGACTCTGACTGAGCAACATACTCTACAGATATAAGCTAAGTTGCTTTTAGACTGACCTGCTGCTGCTCTGATGATCAAGCAAGACTTTCTTTTAAAATATGTTTTTGAATCATGCTAAACACTTGGTTATCAACCATTGCTAACCATAATAATTGCAGCCAAGTTGTAGCCAAGTGTTGGACAGTGGGGCAGGAGGATATTTGCTTTCAAAGTTTAAGGAAAGGTGGATGCAGCTTACTTGACATCACTTAGCCACTCTGAAGAGTTGTCATTATTTTTCTGAAATGGGCAGTGCAAAAAATGAGAAAGGGTTGTCAATATATAGCAAGTAAGTATACATTATTAAACCAAAAGTGGATGTGATCCAGTGGACAGTACATGGTTTTTTGGAGGAACAGTGTAAGAAGTGCAGAGGAGAGGGAAACAGAAGAAGAAAGATTTTTCTTTTCTTTTTTTCATGGGGAGTCTACATGGGTTTCATCTCAGCTGACAGATAGCACCTCAAGATAACAAAGGCCTGGGCAGTAGTCAGCCTGAATTGGATCTGGCTGCAAATGTAAGTAAGTGCAAGAGGTCCTTTTTTGTTATGGCACTCCATGCTTGGCAAGGTAGAGGGAAGGAGGAAAACAGGAAGATCACATTATAGATGGATAGACTCAATCAAGGAAGCCACAATCTCTTAGTTTGCAAGACCTGAGGAGGGCTATTGATAATAGAGAGACTTGAAAGGTTTCTCATTCATAAAGTCTCCTTCAGTGAAAGTCAACTTGATGGCAGTTAACAACAAACTCTAGTTGTGGAATGCGCTCTCTTTAGAAGCCCGATTGGTGCTAACATTGATATCACTCTAACTCTAAGTAAAACATGGCTTTTTACTAAAGCCTTATGGGGCCTAATTGATTTCATCTACATCTTCCCATCTTCATGGTTTTAAATTATCTTACATACTTTTAAAGGTTTTAAGTTCTCTTGTTCTAACTTGCCAAATTCTTTAATAAACTTTTAGTTTGGTTCAATTGGCCTTACTGTTTTAATTTTTCTTCTCACTGTCTAAATCAATGTTGTTGTATACCACCCTGAGATCCTTGGATGTCAGGTGGCATATAAATATTTGCAGAAGTAGCAGATTATCTCCTTGAATGCTGCCCATGTTAAATAAAAATACAAGCATTCCTTGTACATAGGAAGTTAGATGTTGGGCAGAAAGGGTTTAGTCTTCCCACAGGGCCAACCCTACTGTTATCCATTGGCAGATGCTGCCTCTAGAGGTAGTCACTGGGTGCAGTCCTGGAGGAGAGACTGAATGACTAATCCAGAGCTTTCCAAACGCTTAATGTTGGTGACACACTTTTTTAGATATGGGTCATTTTGCAGCCCAGTAATTCAGTTTTACTAGCAAACCAGAGGTTAAACTAACCCCTTATAAGTGATACAGGCCATGCTCTGTGCCGCTATTTACCGTGTCTTATGACTCCCCAGTCCGGTCCAGGCTGCTCCGGAGCAGTGCATGCTCGTCACTCCGCACTGCTCCGGCGTCGAAAATGGCGACTTCCGGTTGGTCGAGGGTCTTGACCAACCACTGAAGCTCGCCAACCTAAAGCCTGCCCCCAGCAGATCGCAGGCTCGCATTGGTGCGAGCCTGCAAATCTGCACAAGGGAGCAGGCTCACACTGGCACGCTCCATGCTTTTGAAAGACCGAAAGAAACAGGTTTTTCAAAAGCACACTGGATGACCACTTGGGGTCGTTCCAGAGTGGGCTGAGGTGCAGATCTACGTTAAATAGTCTGGACCCAGTCCGCTCCCAGGTGCAGACATCCTCCCTGGAGGACAGACTGCACCATTTCAAATACCCCGTGCAGAAATGGCCACAGTCACATACATAAATTGTAATAATAAAATGTATGGGGACACATACCTCATGAAAACCTTTCATATATTTTTAAAAATAGATGATTTATAAATAATAACATACATTTCCAAGATTGTAGGCGACACGCCTACACACTTCAGGTGACACACTAACGTATAGTGGCATGCTATTTGGAAAGCCCTGGACTAATCAGTCGATTGGTTTTATAAGACAAAACTATTTGTTCTTCAAGGTTTTCCGTGAACCTCCTGTGCTAACCTACTGCCCTTAGATGTGATGGAGAGCACTGCCCCTAGTATCAAAGAAGCAATTGCCAGCACCATTGACTTCCATATACAGGTATGATAATGGAGAATCTTGTTCTTTGCTTCAGGCAGAAGAATGTCTTAGCCAGCCCTGCTAATGTACTAGTTCTTTTGGTGGGTTCCCACCATTCATAAGCTTTCAGACATGTGATTCCAACTGCACTCTGAAGTGAGATTGTCCAAGTATAGTTGCATCACTTCCTCTGATTATTGTTTATACTAACCCAGAGGAATAAAGCCAAAAGCCTGCAGGTATTTTGTTCTTTTCGCATGTTACTGCTTGTCTAAAGTCTATTAAAGAGAGGGGAAAAGAAGACTATATTTTTTTTTTTGTTTTCATCCAACCAGGGAAGTGGGAGCTGCGATGTTTAAAGGTTTGACAACCAGCAATCAGTTACTTGGACAACCCCCCAATTTGCTAGCACTTTTGTCTTAAGATAGCTAGATACTGATCACATTGATAATTTACAAGCAGCTGCTGCTGTCTGTGCATAAACTGGAAAGACGCTAACGCAGTTATGGTGTATATGTAAAACCAGGAGTGGGAGATTTTGTTGTAATAGATGATAGTTTTCAGCAGAAGTGAATGATTTACTTGTTATCTCTTCTGTCATCTGCCAGAGCTGATACCCGCCTGCCTTGTGATTATAAAAGCAGCCACTTGTTAATACACATATAGAACCTCTTTCGAGTCATTTTATATTAATAGAGATATTGCACATGTGTGCATGTGTCAGCAGTTTGAAGAAAAATGCCTTCTTTCAGTATCTGACTGCAAACTGAGTTCTGATATGAGAAGTAGGGGCTTATACCAAATTGGAATTTAGAATGTGTGCCTAATGAGTCTTGACAGTTAGCTCGTGTTTGCTGTTAACTTGACAATTTTAGTCTTACATCAGTGAGTTTATTGATTAGAATAAATGTTTAGGGAGAGGAGGAAGCCAAAGGAAAAATATAAATTATACAAGGTACCACTTCATATGGATTTAAAACCAATACTGTAGATATTCTTGTGTAAGTTGACCTCCTGTATATGTTGAAGGCAGGCTTAAGGGCCAAAATTATGGATTTTGATATGACTCATGGACAAGTTGAGGATCATTCCACAGAAAGTGCCAGCACCACTCCAAGGGGCCAGCTGCCCCAGCCACTGCCACCATTTTCCTGTCCAAACATTCAGAAAGCCCCTTCACCAGTCTACTCAGAGAAGGTGATGGTTCTTTTTTGCAGTAAAAGTTAAGGAACACTATTGACTCTCATAAAAAAAAAGGTACCATCTCCTTCTCTGAGTAAGGTGGTGAAAGGCTAGAGCTTAGTCCATCCCAGGAGAACCTAAAAGAAGCATTGACCTCCTCTACTCTTGTAGTGCTCCTTTGAGGGGAAGCACCAAAGAGCCACTGCCACCATCACCATTTTCACAGCCAGGCATTCAACAAGGCCAGAAGCAGTACCATGGTGGAGACAGTAGAGTAGTGTAGTGTCAAGAATACTGCTAACATTGTGAACCACACTGATGTTCCTCTCCAGTAAAAGAGTAGCAGTGGCATGTGTTTTGATTGTACTTTCAGAGAAGTTTAACATTTAAATATGTCCACCAACAGGGATATTGTTAGATTGTGCTTATTCTTCTCTGAGTGAGATGAGAAGGCTTGGGTAAACCTTTCATACACAGTCTTCATAGTTGAATGCAGTAGATCACCATAATGGATTTCTTCCATCTATAGGTTTAACTTACCTTCCTTCCATATTTGGGGAGGTGCACTTGTTTTACCTACTAAAGACCCTTTGCCATCCTTCTGTTATAAGAATTGGGTAGAAGGCAAAGAGGAAAACATATGGCCAAGACCTCGAAGAGCCACACAACTCAGAGATGTACTGTGCCTATCAGTATGTTCTCTTTGTTATGTCAATAGAAAAACTGTTCATATACTACAAGTGCAACTTGGCACTTGAAGTGACATTTACGACTCCTATAGTAGTATAGATTTGGGATGTGTAGAGATAAGACTGAGGGGTGCAAGGGGTAGGATTTTGTTCATTTGTTGTTTGTTTAGGCCTGTGTGCATTCTTCAGTGGTTCATGATTCTAGTAATCTCTGAATCTTGGTAGTCAGATACTGGTAGATATGGTAAAGTAGCTTATTCCATTCTCTGACCCATTGCTTCTCCCTTTGTTCATCCCCCCATTGTTTTTAATATAGAAGTAGTTACAACTGTATCTGCTAACAGTTGATTGTTGAAAGCATATGCACACAGCAGGAAAGGTTTAAACTTGCTTTCATCTCACGCGCACACAAAAGGTCAAATCACCTATTTCTGTTGCATCTCCTTCCTCGTATAGGTTTGGAAACTTCTTATGCAGCAGCACTAATAATAGTAGAACAGCAGCAGTAGTAATTGGGGTAGAAAGAATATTCAAAAAATAATGATAAAAAAGATTTCTCAAATGTTGGGAAACACTAACAAAGAGAATCCTGGATTGAGGAGAATCTTCACAGTTCGGGACTTTCACTATGTAAAATTTGTATTTTCCCCCCACAGCAAATAGCAAAGAGATTATGCTCTGAACAGAACCTGGTGCTGTCTACACAAAAATACCGTGCTCGAATTTTGCAGTTGAGATCCTGACTTATGAATAGTCTTTGAAAACACTCTATCTTTACACTTATCCATATCATTTTATGTATCTCAGATTGTCTGAACTGCAGTGATGGCCTAGGCAGTTTTAAATATTTATGTGGATGGGCTGAAGGCAGTGATGGTATGATGGGGTTATATTATCTAGAAACTCTCCTAATAGCCCCTGGGAGACATGACAGATAAAGAGAAGAATAATAGAACATTCACTGTGACATCTCCTTGAGGGCTGTACAGCTCACTGGAAATATTGAACTAGCAAATGGATAAAATGATGGATTAGAAGTTCTGCCAACTTTTGACATTCTTCCTCTATTATTTATTCTTTGTTAGTAGGAGTTTGTCTTTTCTAATATATAATATAATATAATATAATATAATATAATAGGTTTCTATAAGACTCTTGACATACATTGAAGTTCGTCGATAGTTCTCATCTGCTCTCTTTACTATTCTGTGGAAATACTATATAGGTTTCCTGCCACCGTAATCAAATGTGGCAAAATAGTGATGTCATTTGGATTCTAGGGCATCAGCATGGGAGTGGCATCACCAGCAAAGACAACACTTTTATTATTTACATGAGAGATTAAACAATCACTTTTTAAATATTAGGTTGAGGTTGAATATGATTAGTTACAGTTCTTAATATGTAAGAATTGCTGCCTAAACACCTTGAAGGCACCAGATTCTATTTGATAATGGAAGCTAAGCTGGGTCAATCTTAGTTAGAACTTCAATGATAGACTACCAATGAACACCAGGTACTATATGCTATATTTTAGAGGAGGGAACTGTCAAAACCACTTCTGAGTATTCCTTGCCTAAGAAAGCTCTATGAAATTCGTGGGATCTCCATAAATTGACAGGTTTCTTGGAGATGCGTGCACGCACACACAGAAATATGTAAGTTTTTCCTTTTAATAAGTTCTCATAGTTTCCCCTTAACTTCTACATATCAAGTAATCCTGCTCAGCAAGAAACAAGCAGTCTTCCTTTGCCTTCAGCAATTCTTGTCTGCTACAATTATTTGGTTTTAAATACTATTTGCTGAAATCCTGGTCAGATCTCCATCTGGAGCTTTTTGAAGCTGAATTTTACTACCAGCTTGAAGTTCCATGATAACATCGCTGCAGGACATCTTGTTCTCTTTGGAGCTGGAAGATTCAGACACAGAGGAGTCAGATTTCAAGGACTTCAAAGTTGTTGATGATGGTGGCCTCTCTGAGTCCGGGAACTGGGGGCTGAGGCAGTTGGGAGCCTACTCCCTAGCAGGAGATGGTGGGCATTAAGGATGCCTGCCATCTTTTGAAGATCCTCAAAGAGGTAAAGAGAGACTTTGCCAATCCCAGTGGTTGTTACATAGGAGACGTTTACTCATTAAGCACCTGGTGTTTTGTGACAGCTGCAAATAAATCTTCCAGCAGCTCCCTGGCATCTTTATTGCTTACAAGCATTCTGTCTTATTGACTGGCAGTACCTTACAGGTTATTGTTTTCTTGATCTGGGACTGGTTACAATTGGCAACTCTGTTTTACTCTTTGCTGGCTTCATTCATCTGGACAACTGACTTCCTGGAAGGACTTCTGGACCAGCTGATGACCACCTTATTGTTTCTCTCTTCATATGACTGGATAACCTGTGACTGACCTGAATTGGATTAAGTACCCAACAGCTCTTGCAGTCCAGCTGCCTGACTCCTGGGACACTTGCTGACTGGAGTATAGGGCATCCTCATCTACTAGCTCCAGGTTCTCAGTCTTGTCCTGGAAGAATTCTGTTAGATTGTCTTTCTTCTTCCCCAGCTCTGAACAATCTCCTCCCTCTTTCTTTCTCGTTTATGGAATCAGCCCTCTTCTGGTCTAATAGTGTTCTCCTCAGTCATTTGTCAGCTGTCACCAATAATCTCCAAAATACTTCCCCCACCTTTTAAATCTACTGGCAAGAATCTCTGCCCAGTCATGTTCCTTATGGAACATCTAGTAGACTGCCAAATTTGATAGCTCCCTTGACCAATTCAAGGTAGCTTTTGTTCCTTGTCATTTTCAAACTGTCAACTTTGAAGCTTTCTTTCCATAAAAATCATAGCCAAGGCAACCACACTGTCTTGGGCCCAAGGCAGAATAGCATTGCCAAGGTTCTGGCCTACTCAATTATAATTTCACTAAGAGGCCTCTCACAGGAGGAGAAGAAATCTAACACAGATAGAATTACAGTGTTTGTTTTACAGAGTGTCATGTTTTAATGTCAATACGATTTAAACAAATACACTTATTCTTATGAACATGCTGCATTGATCAGTTATTGCAAAGAGTTAAAGAACATACAATAACAGGCTGAAATTAAAGTAACCCAAGATGTTCAGGTTTTCAGTCTCAGTATTTATATCAAGTTTGGCCAAAATCCGTTTGTAAATGCACGTTCCAGCAGAAAAGAAATTGCAGAAATCCATAGTGTTTGTTCAGGAGGTACCTGGAGTGGTGGATGGATTGGGTCCAAAACTTTACTACATTCTTTGTTTTGGTCCCGTTGCATAATCAACTAAGTTTGGTGACTGTGGTCAAGTGTGTGGATTTGTATAGCGTAACAGAAAAATGTTTTAAATTATAGTATAACTTTGAGGTGGCAAGACTGTAACTTAGGATCCAGGGTGAATTTCCTTGTTTATGTTGGTTGATTGTCTAACTCTTTTAACTTTTGGCAGTGTAGCTTCTTGTGGGATGCTACTGTTGTAATCTGTCACCTGGTGTAATTGGCTAATTTTGTTCCAGTGAGCTATCAGTGTTCACTTCAGATGTAATGGCTAATAGGCATTGATTGCTCTGTTGTAAATGAATTTGTCTTTTTTTGGTGGGGAAGTGTTGCTGACTTGCTGGTTCTTTTCAGGCTGGACATTTATCTTCTATTCCATTCATTACAAAATATATATTCTGTACGCACTGAACAGCTTTGTGTGCATACATGTATGAAAATGCAGAACTCAGCTCAGGACAGCGTGCTTGCAAAATAGGCTGCTTGCCAGGAGAATGTCTCAGCAGCCCAACTTGAAAACATGTATGGAATAGAGAGGTTCCTGAGATTGATAAAGTGCTGCAGATTTTTCGTGGCCCAGAAGTGGGGGAGGCTTTCATGTTAATACAAAACTTCCCACTACAAAGGAATAGAAAGCCAAGTAAACAAGACACATCTTTATCTATCTATCCTTAGACAGACAGGCAGACAGACAGGCAGGCAGACACACATCCTTAGATAGAAAGGTAGATAGACAGACAGATATCTGAATACTTCGCTATGTGTAAGTGAAGAGACATGGGGTGTGATGATAATAGCCATATCTATGCGGCTTAGGCATTCTCTGCATGTTTGGTGATTAATGAAAGACTTTATTTATTTATTTATTTATTTAATTAATTAATTGATGATGGTCAATTGAAAGCAAGGGCAGCAGGGTGTGCCCCGCTATAGACACACAACTGGATGCTTCTTTGGTATCCACCCACATTCTATCTATTCTACTTATCACTAAATGGCTGTGTCCAGAGATGGTGTATGCAAGAGACAAGGGAATCCTGTGAGATGATGGGAGATACAAAGTTCCACCCGGGCCAAATTTTATGCCCCATCTTCCAAAACAAGATGTTGGCCTGTTACCCTGAAAATTGGGGGTATCTAGGACACCCGAACAGGCTTCAAATTAGGGGAATTAACAGAGAAACTCAAAGCTTGTGAGAGGTCAGGGCAGGGGATCTTTAACCCTATGTCTACGGGGTCAGAAGCACACAAGAGTCAGAGAAACAATCTAAATTAACTTTATTAAAACTAACAGAAAAGGTCACAACACATGCTAACAAATAATTCTACAATTCTGAGTCAGTTTGTATAGGATTTATTTATATAAGTGCTTAGTTTATTAACACCTTAAGGCAAAAGAACTATATACATTTTTGGTTTTCCAGGACATAAAAAGTTGCCTGAAGGCAATGGGTGTCAGTTTGCTCTCTGGAAGATATAATTTTTTGGTGTGGTGGGAGATCAGATGACAAATGCACAAATTTTGAAAAGCAGAGGATTTAAAAGCCTTTGGTTTGTAATTATCCATCAGTAAAGACTTCAGCAATTACATCTGGAAATCACAGGGCATGATTTCTTTTTCCAGAGATTGCTTTTCTTCCCTCAAAGGATGATGGCCCTCATATTGTAAGGGACAGGAGGTTTGCTTGGATTCTGCTGGACTTTTTTGCTGTTTGTACAGGCAAGATGTGTTGATGCATATATCTCTACATCTTTGTGGGTGTTTGCAAAATAAAGTACATTGCAAGTGTCTGCCACAAATACAATTCAAGTGGAAAATGTTTGGATTGTGTTTAACAAAGATGCATTTGTTCTAGAAGAACATGTCCATATGGAAAGGTCATCTGTGCACCGGAAAGGAATTAGTTCTGTAATCTGTAAAGTGCCCTCCTGAGATCTTTGTTAAGTAAAGTAATGATGCCATGAGAAATATAGGGCAGTGGTTTTTTGTGCTAATGCATTTTCAGATTCTGGGCTTTTATGCCATAGGGAAATAATGGGGCAGATGGAGGACTAAAGCTAGCCTTGCTATCCAGATGGCACAACTTGATCTATGATGTTGAACCAGTTTTGCTATAGAAGTTCTTATATGTATTGTTAGCTGCTTGTTGGAAATCAGCTTCTATCCATTGTGCTGAATGCTTCATGGGTTCTGTGCAAATATTCTTTTTATCCACCATGCATTTGGTATTTTCTTCCTTTATGTAAGCATGCAGCCGAACATCAAGTTGAAAGATGGTAAAAGTTAATTACCTTTCGAGCAAGAAAAACCTGATACCAGTTGTATTTCTGCCATTAATTCAAGTGGGTGGCTTGCATCAACACACAAGTTTGACTAAATTAGACTAAATTGTTGTTGCTGTTAACTGCCATCAAGTCAACTTCAACTTACGGTGACTGTATGGATGAGAGACCTCTAAGTCACACTGTTATTAACTATCCTGTTCAGGTTTTGCAGATCCAGTCTATCCATCTATAATGTGGTCTTCCTTTTTTTCCCTACTGTCTTGTACCTTACTAAGCATTACTATCTTTTCTAGCCAGTCATATATTTTCGTGATATGGCCAAAGTATGAGAGCCTCAGTTTAGTCATCTTGGCTTCTAGGGAGAGTTCAGACCACATTCAAATGAGTTGATTTTCTTCCTATCAGCTTTCTTCACTGTCCAGCTTTCACAACCATACATAGAAATTGGAAATATGACAATCCTAACTTTAGTGTTCAATTTTATATCTTGACACTTCAGGATTTTTTCTGGTTCCTTCAGTAGAGTCGTAGTCTTCTTCTGATTTCTTGACATCAGTCTCCATTCTGATTAATGATTGAGCCAAGGTATGGAAAATCTTGAACTATTCCCTCATTGTTTGCTTTAAGGTTATATAAATTATCTGTAGTAATTATTTTTGTTTTCTTTATGTTCAGAGGTAAGCTTGTCTTTGCACTTTCTACGTTGACTTTCTTCAGTAATCATTCCAAGTCTTGGTTGGTTTTTGCTAGTAGTAGGGTATCATGTGTATATCTTAAGCTGTTGATGTTCTTTCATCCAATATTTGTGTCTTCTTCCTCCACATCTAATCCTGCTTTAGATATGATATGTTTGTTATACAAATTAAATGGATAGATTGATAAAGTGCAGCCTTGCTAACTCCCCAGCCAGTTGGAAACCATTCTGTTTCACCATATTGTGTCCTGACAGTAGCCTCTTGTCCTGCATACAGATTATGCATCAAGAAAATCAAATGTTGTGGCACGCCCATTTCTTTAAGAGTGATCCATAGATTCTGTCTTTGTAGATTGAAGCAGCTCTATTGGTATGCCATCTGTTCCTGGTGACTGTATTAGTCTGTTAGACACACTTTATTCACATTGAAGTCATTCAGGTTTAGGTTGGTCATTCTTCCACTCCAGAAATGTAGACTGGATAGTACTGGTTAAATTTTATGAAAGAGTTGTATTATCAATCATCAGTATGATGGGTTTTATATCTCACATCCTTCCAGTTTGTTTGTCTTGCAAGATCAAAATTTTACAGGCCCACAAAAATGCCAACATTGTTTCACAAAATAGTTTGGCCCATGGTGAAGTTCTCTTGTTTGTTCATACAGCCTCATTTGACTAGTTTTTATGAACTACATGTTGTTGAAGTTCTTACCTCAGGGAGGTTATTCCACATTGGTTTGCTCACCAGTGAAGACTTGCTCATCAGCTTTTGTCATGGAGGATTCTGGCATGCATATTTGGGTCTAACTATTGTCTTGCATCAGCTGAGAATGGTTCTTGAAGGGGCCATGAAATGCAATGCTTTCATGTTGTGCATTGCCAGGCAACAATAGTGGCAGATAAACTGTCTTTGGAGCCGCTTGTGTGTTTCATCATTCTCCCAGTAAGAAACTCATGAAAAGCTTTTGGCAACTTCAGGCATCCAAGGAATACTGTTTGACAACTGTGACTATAGAGTTTAGAAGTAACCACTGTGAAAAGGCATGCAGAGCTGAAGGTCAGCATAATGTAGCTCATAGAATTTCACTCTGGCATTTTGAACATGTTTTTCCATGCTCTTTAACTGAACCAATGAGATACATTGAATGTACAAGAGATGGTAGGCTAGAAATGCCATTGATCAGGCTCTTCCAAAAGAACTTGCAATTACATTTGGTAAATTACCCTGAACATGTGAACCATTTCTTCTATGCTATATCTTCTTTCAGCTTTGTTATTACTAACTTTTGTCTTGTATAGTTCTGTACCTATCCAGTCTATTTTTAATTTTGATGTATTTTAATTATGATTTTAATTATGACATATTTGTATTGATTGGTTTTATGTTTTAGTGTATTTTAATTATAATGTGTTTTTAATTGGTATGCTGATTTTAATTTTAACCTTTGTTGTATCCCACCTCAAGCTTTGAGGAGAGGCAAGTAACAAAATAAAATAATAACAGTAATTATTATTATTATTATTATTATTGCATCAAAACTCAGTGCAACTAATTGAATTCACTCAAGTTGTGGCTAATTTACCCTGAGACACAGTTTGAGTCTCTAACTATGGGCTTATGAGAGTTCTTTCAAAGTGAGTGATGGTCTAGAAACAATCCTGGTGTGTTAGATCAAAGAGGTTTTCTAAGACTTGATTGGACAGCTCTTAAGTAGAAGGAGATATCTGGAAATATCTATCAAGGTAAGCCGTCCAAAAAGATCATTTTTAGTTCTTGGTCTGCTTGGGGAAAAAGAATCAGTTGTGAGAAAAGAATGAATACCTCTTGACAGCTGTGACAGCGTGAAATGCAGATTGGCTTAAATACCCTAAAGGCAGCAGATCGTCTCTGATTTTGGAAGCTAAGCAGGGTCAGTCCTGGTTTGTATTTGCATGGAAGACTGCCAGTGAATACCAGGTTTTTAGTCTATATTTCAGAGGAACTGAAGAAATTAGTGAAGTACCATGAGATTTTTTGCATTTTAACTTCTTTGTGAAAATTTGATTTGTGCAAAGAAACCATAAGTTTTTGTACAAAAAAACCCCGTTTTTTGCATAAAAATGTTGTCTTTTGGATAAAATAAAGTTTTTCTGTGCAGTATGCAGTACAATTTCTCTCATGTAATAACGGAGTTATTATGCCAAAACAAGTTTTCTCACAAAAACCCCAAAATGTTAAAAAAGAAAAATGCTCCCAAACTTTCACAATTTCACTTAGTGGTTTTTTTAAAAAAAATTGTCATTCTTGCATACAAGAATGAAATAAGCAAAGATTTCCATTTGTAAGTGGATCTACTAATATTGGGGATTTTAAGTATTGTACTCTGGCTCTGCTATATCATTGAAAGGTCTTTTTCCTATTTTTAATTCACATGCTTTCTGCTTTCGTTTCTTACTGGGAGAGCACCTTCCAGATTGATCCAGAAGAACTTTTGAGTCTTCTGCCATTTCTGAATCAGAAAAGTCACAGCATTCATCCTTCACTGATAAGATGGTGATACAAACTTGCACATTCTCTTTGCTCCCATGATTTTTACATCTGTCTGCAACTGATGACAAGAAAATATTTGTCATTTCAGTGAGCAGCCAGTGACTGTGATGGATTTGAATATGCAGAGCATAATTGGTGCTCAACTATTTTATAGTAATTTAATAGCGGAAACATTGCAAGGGTACATGGTTTTATTGACCTGTCATCTCTTGACAAGCACGTCCTAGAAGGATCTTTGTGCCTTTTGTGTTCAACAGAAAAACTAATTACTTGGTTAGTTTGTAATACTAACTCTTTTCATATCTGCTGTTCAGCAAGAGCGTCTCTTCCACTGTGAGACTGTTATGCCTTTGCAGGTGTTTATTGAAAGCACAAAGCATTGAAAGATCAGCAGGGGGGGGGAAGCACCACCATAATTTTTTGTTATGAGATGGGCTCTGGACAAAAAGTGGTAGCATTATAGAAAGCAATGTATTATTTTATATTTGGTTGTCTAAATCTAAAATTTTGAATAACCATTTCTTTCTCATCTTGTTTTTGCCAATAGCCTCTTAGGTAATTCACTATGCTGCTGCCTTTTCAATCCAGTTTGAAATTGGACTGATAGTCAATCCTGGTGAAAGCCAATAGTCCTTAATATGATAAAATAAATCAGTTCAATCCAGAGGTCCTAGAGAAAGGCACTTCAAGAGCACATTTCTTTGCACCTCCTGCGATCTGAATGATGTGTTTCTTGTTAATTGATTATAAATATATATTTAACTTCCCCATTCTTTGGATTGTATTAAAGCAAACCATTCAGGTGGGTTCCCCCCGCTTTTGTATTCCTTGTTTATTTAATGTAATATGTACAGTCTTCCTGGTCTCATTCCCCCCCCCTTGGCTTGTGCAGCTAAAAAATACATGAAATGAGCAGCTTGCCTATCTGCCAGGCTAACTTTGTCCCAGATGTCAAACTTGACCTTAACGGATTACATACATATGTGTTAACAGGGAAACTGTACAAAATGCCTCCCAAAAAAGCTGCTTTAAGAGGAGACAAATGTGGACAACAAAATGAAAGACTGCTACATTAATTGACAGGTTGTGTGCTTTAAGGCTATTTGCTATTTCTGCTGTTACTTTGGAAAGCTGGTATTACTTTGGAAGGTAATACTGCTTTCTGCTGTTACTTTGGAAAGCTGGTATTAGTCACAGTTGACTATATAGAATTGTAGTGTAGATCGAAAGTGCCTAGTTATTTAATTAAGAACAATAAATGTGGAAAATAAATGAAACTCCCTTCTTCATAAGGGAAAAAATGCCAGCTGTTCCAGGGTAATAAGTCATACAAGACCCAAAAAGCTCTCAGAGTACTGTTAGAAACTGGTCTTGATTTACATCAGCTTAATAAATTTAGCATTTTCTCCTATCATAAAGGCTCAGCTTTTTATGATGTTCTGATTTGTACAGCCTAGAACTATACGATCAAATGATGCAATAGGCCAAATGAAATCATGGCTTCTTGTGATGTAATGTCTGGCAATAGAGTTCATTCTAAATATCTAGAGGTGAGAAGCATATTTAGCTGATGCTGTTATTTGAGGACACTCTCATAGTGAGTTCTGATGACATCTTAAAGGATTCATGTAAGTATCTGAGGAGTGATATAATAGAATAGTGTTTGGGAATACAGGCTTTTTTTTAAAGATTGATCATTGGTGGTATGATTCTTGCCACTGATATGGTTCTATCTCTGAACAATACTGTCTTATGTACATGTGCCCCTGTTGTGCTCTTCTTACTCCCACAACTGTGAAGCAGTTTTAAAACTTCCCATGTTTAAGCTGAGATTCAAAAGAGTCATCATTCTGTTTCCGGCCAGAGATCCTATGAGTAGATGCCAGATCTTGTATGTATACTCTTGGTTACCATTCATTATTTTATAAACAGTTGGAGAACCTATTCTCTTGTGCAGAAGCCGTTTTCTTTAATTGTCTTGCTGTCACAAGAATACATTATCACTAACAAATGGCTATCAAAATGTTAGCTCCCAGTCTGAGCTCCCTCAGATCAGCATCCAGTATGGTGTAGCAACTGAAGCACAAGATAACACCATTTTCTTCATCTTAGAGAACATCGTCTGCGTTTGACTCTTCTATTTCATCACTATATTTTCAGAGACCAGTGTTCCCCTCTATTACAACTGAAAGAGAAGTTAAAATTAAGTCCCTGTAGGCATAGTGTAAAAAATACATTCTGTGTCCAGCTTCTCTGAAATTTGAAGAAATTGGTTGTCCAAACAATTGATTTAGAATCCTTTCTTTTCTCCCATAGTGTCACAAACAGTAAATCTGTACAGGACACTTATGGCAGTTTGGTGCCACTTTAACTCTCTTGGCTTCATTCTGCATAGTCCTGGAATTCCAAGCTGCTACCTTAGTTTCATGTAGATACGCTATTATGCCCAGATTCCAACTGTTCACTATATTGGCACAACTTCAGGTTGCATTAACAGTTGTATTTACCTCTTTCAGGCTACCTCTATCTTCTTCTCAATCCTGTGTAAGTATATCAGCTGAGCTTTACCTCAGCTCATAATAGGATCTCCGCCTTAATCTTCTTTTGCCATTCTTGGATCGTGCTTTCCATTTTATTAAATGCCAGCCACTTTCATGTCATCTGATATTTCCTAAAAACTTAATACTTTTCTGTCCAGCTGTGAGTTATTGGGATGTATGTTCATGTGTGAACTGGACCAAAGAGTGAGAGACAGAGGTGCTCCAAATAAAAATAAATATCTCTTGATGATCTCACCAAACAGAAAATGTTATAGAGATGTTATATCTTAGTCTCTTGATATAAATTGATGTTAGTTTTCATGCTTTTTACATAATACAATGGAGTAAATAAAAGCAATCCTGTAGCCATCTTGAGTTCCGGGGAAAAGGCAGAATAAAAAAAGAAGAAGATAGCAACAGGTATTGGAACACAAAGGCACCAGTCCTCACTACGTGCTCAGTGTCACCCAGTTAATTTTTTTCTGGACTCTCCATGAGCTGTGTGAATTTGAACAATCATAAGATAAAAATGAACACGTGTGGTTGCCAGAATAATTTACAGAGAACATGGAACACATCAGTCAAAAGAGACAGATTTCTTCTAGGTTAGAAGGGGGAATTGTGTGGCTCTCCAGATATTATTGGTGTCCAAGCAGCTGTAGCCAGTATAGCTAAGGATAAGGAACACTGGGATCTGCAAATCAGCAACATCTGGAGGGCTACACAATTACTATTCCTGTTCTAAACAGTTGACAATAGAATGCCTATAAAATTGATTGGGTTGTGTGTGCAGAATTCATAATAAGTCTGGTCTCTGTTTTGATCTGGCCATTGTAGGCTGGCAGGATCTGGAAAGCTCTGGGTGTCGAGTAAGTAGTCCAGTTTATCTAACTATTTGCAGCTGTCAGGTTATTTTGGGGAGGAACAAAGCCTTGCATCCCTGAACTTGTTTGCCTTGGCACTCAAGACAATCCTTTAGTAACACACGGCGATAACTTGAAACATCTGACTTGGAATCCATGCTTCTCTTCTTGCTAGTGAAGGTTCCAGAAGCACAGTGATGTGGAATCAGAAACAAAACTTTGCGGACTTTGGTTTAGAAGAAATGAGAAGAACATATTAACTTTAGTTTGTCCAGAAATTTCCCATTTGTGTTTACGATTTCTTTATATCAGCACATTAATCCCTTGGTCTTCAAGGTGAGTTTTGTATCTAGGCTCATGTTGGAGTGACATCATTGAGGGAGACAATTTTCTTTTTCTATCAGCATGTTTTCTGTTATGTTTTTTTTCCCAAGTGGTACGGTACTTTTAAAGGAAAAAGTACTTGTGTACAGGAATTTACATGTGTGTGTTAGACTGGGCAAAATGCTAACCAAACCTGAGACAGAGATAGGGCATCTCCAGCCACCAGACCAGATAAGGATAACAGGAAGTCTTTCAGGCTACACAGTTATAGTGCTGTGATTCCACTGTAGCTGCTGTGATCCCATTATATTTGCAAGGCGAGAGAGGCATTTAGAATTATCATCAGGAAAGCTCTAGATTGGTATCCTAGGATTCCATAGGAATGGAAGTGAAAGTGGAATCAATCAAAGTTGGAATCATAGCACTGTAATTGTGTAATGTGAAAGGGCCACAAAGCTGCCCTTTTTAGAATTTGTTGGAGCTTTGCAGTTGTGTAACCATCCTGCTGCACAAGTATTTGGATTTGTCACCAGTTTGGTAAAAAAGTTCTCCTTTTTTTTTTTAACCAAGAAGTTCTGGAGGACTTCTTATTCCTGTGTTCCCTAGGGCTGCCCAATAATCCACAATGTGCCAAGTAAGATGTGAGGCCACATCTACACCCTGCCCCCAGTCTGAATGCCTTGGTTACTTCTGAAGTCCTGTTGAATTATACTGCTGTGGCCATAACACTACACCAGCTTTCAAAATAATCGTGGTCTTTATGTCCAAACAGTAACCACAGTATACAGCATGAGTACCACAGGTTTATCCTTTTGGTCATGCAGTGAAGCTTTACAAATATTTCTATTAGCAGAAATAGAACAGGGATGAGTAAACTTTTGCCTGTAGGCCCACCAAAGGTGTGTGTGTGTGCGTGTAGCTCCAGGAGGCTCCCAAATGGACTGTAGGGATGTGGGGCATTGTTGCCACATTTTAGGCACCTGCTTCCATTTTTAAAAAGTAAAATGGGCCTAAAATGGAGAGGGGGCAAGGTCTCCAAGTGAGCTTATGTTGCCTCTGGCCACCAAAAGTTTCCCACCCTTGAAATAGAGGCTGTTTAAAGACTAATGGCCACATGGGTGGAGTTTTGAGTAACATTGACAAGGGAAGGCCCTCCTCAAAGGCCTAAATCCAGGTGGTGATCTTAGATGGAATAAACCATTTCAATAAACGGAAGTTACATAAGTGTTGGCTTATTTCCCATTGATTTCATGGCTCTACTCTGGTAGGGACTAGCAGTTAGGTTTAGGCCTCATGTTGCAACTTTTACAGTTGCCGATGTAGTGGGCTTTTTAAAAGGCTCCAGAACACCAGTAGAGGCCCTTTAAAAATCTAACTGCGGTGCGTAGTTTAAGAAAATTTGAGGGAGAGGATGCAGGAAAGTAGGGGTGAATGCTCCCTTCCACAGTTCTGTATCTCCCCTTAAAAAATTACTCATCCTTTACTGCATTGAGCCTTCTAAAAAGGCACCAGTGGGAGATTTTCAAAGATGTAATTGCAATTTTAAATGGATGATGAAGTGTGTGTGCGTGTGCGCACGTGGATAGAGACCCCAAAGACCAACTATTCCTGCCTAGCAGCAATACACTATTAAAGCACCCACACACATATATATGTATATACATATGTATATGCATATGTATATATTGTATATGTATATATTGTATATGAATGGTGTGTGAAAGTGCATGGGGCCTGGGCAACTACATTGGAGGGGGTCACATCCAACAGTAGGATGGTCTCTCCCATTTTGTAATATGGTTCTGCCCACGGCTGACATGCAGGTCCTGAATCTTCTTCACCTTTGGGCTGGGGGAAAAAAAGTTTCTCTCCATCTCAGAACGATATCTTTCGTGATAGAAACAGCTGGACTTTTAGAGCAGCAGTTGCTTAAGACAGTTAAACAACCAGCTTGCATCTCTGCTTCATGGATGCCCAGCATGAGCGAATCAGCATACAGCATGAGTACCACAGGTAGCAGTAATGGCAGTGAAGGGCATTGGCAGTCCTCATTCATTTCAAGAGGACTCATAAGCCTGGCAGCTCATAGCATGGGGACAAAGAATCTTTTGCCCTCCAGATGTTTTGATCAACCATAGCCCATAGTCCAAAATATCTGCAGGACCTGAGACTCCCTACTGCTGACATACAGTAAAACCTTGCAGTTTTACATTTCTCTTCAGCATTCTGCTGCTACTTCCTGTCCAGCAGTCTCAGTAGACTAGACAGGAGGTAAAACTGTGCTAAAGTATGCAGAAGGATTGCTCTGTGTAATAGTTTAGACCTGACCTGTGACAGATTGCCAAAAAATGTGGCCACTAATAATTTTTCTTGTATCTGCATCTGTTGTTCACGAAAGCTTATGTAGAAATGAAGTGGTTACTTTTAAAGATAGGAGCAAGAATAAGTACTGGAAAGCATGTGTATTAAACCAGCATTAAAAAGGAGACTAGGCTACACATGCTTATAGATGGTCCAAGTTTATTGTTTTAAAAAGCCCAGTGCATTTCGATCTGTTTGCAAATCAACTGGCCTTCTTCAGGGTCATAAATCCAAACTACAATAGAAATTTCTGGAGATGCTGTTGCCCTCTCTTTATGAAGTAGGCCAATGTGCAATAAAGTCTGGTCTGGTATTACAAACAGAATAAATTTGGACCATCTATAAACATACGGAACCTAGTCTCCTTCTTTCTGCTAGTTTTAAAGATGACACAAATCTCTTCATTATATTTCCTCCCTGTTTCCTTCCTTCCTCTTTTTTATACTGAGACAGATGAAAATGGCTAACTCTTTGAAAATGGATGTGGTTAGTTTCAAAATATGCTCACTATTGTAGTTGCTCCCATATGATGGCCACGTTAGTTTGCTTCAGGAGGCAGAGATCTCCAGTCTACATCCATCCGTGTGAAGCCAGCTGACTGATATTTTCCTGAGTTTCATATACTCAAGACATTTTAAGAGAGAGCCTCAGCTGTTCTTAATGCAATAGACTCTTCTAAAGCAGCTTCTGCAGTGTGTAAAGGCTTCTCATGCCTCTTGCTTGGTCTTCAAAGGATTTTTGAAATTTCCCAGACACATACCTGAGGTCAGATTTCCCCAACCCTGTCCTACAGATTCTTTGACTACAACTCCCATAATGCCTGACAATCAACCATACTGACTAGGGACTTGTGGGAGCTATAGGTCAAAACAACCAGAAGGCACCAGGATGAAGAAACTTACCTTAGATGACAATGTGATTAATTCTGTACTGGGTTCTTGCACAGTGTCTGTGTAGATGTGCTTGCATAAGAACTTCAGCCCTAGGGCTAGGAGTTAAATTAGATCAGTGTAGGGTTCCTTCTAGGCCCTTTGTTGCCACCACATACACAGCATTTTGGAGGAGTCTAAAGTGTGCGGCTGGAATTCATCCAAACCTCTTGTGTAATTACTTGGCACTTCAGAGAGACACCATCTGGAGCAATAGGATTGTAAACTTCAGGTTAGCAAAATATTTCTGTCATTTTCCTTTATTCACAGGCTGACTCCTGGCTGACTCAGTTGCACAGCTTGAACCACAGCCAGGCCATTCATCCAGGAGCAAATTCTTTTTTGCCTATTTCAGCAAGTAGGTGCAAGTACAGAAATTCTGGCATCTTCCTTTTTCTTCTTTTTCATGACTGTAGCTCAGTCATCTAATTCAGCAGTTCTTAACCTTTTCTTTACCAGGGACCCCCTGTAGATACAATTTGTTGCCAGGGTCCCCCACGACTTAATTTAGATTTAAATATTCTATTCTATGTATGTATGTATGTATGTATGTATGTATGTATCTATGGTTTATGGAGACTAGGATTCAAATCCCTGCTAAGACACTGGGTGACTTTGGGCAAGTCTATTGCTCCTGCAGCTGTTAGTGTCTAACAGCAAAGCTTTGCAAATGCCCTATGAGGGCTCTGCAAACCCCCAAGGGTACCCAGACTCCAGGTTAAGAACCACTGGTCTGATTAATTTCCCTTTCTCCTTCTGCCCACAGTATCTGTCTGTGCCTCTGAAAAAACATAGATTTTATCTTTTGGAACTTACATAATTTTATTCTTTTTTCTTCCTTTCTTCTTTCTTTCTAAAATCAGGCTGTTGAAATTTGCTTCTTGCTATAATGTACCGAGAAAAAAATGTATTAATTACATTGGGGCTGTGTGCCAAGTTAGGTTTTTGGTAGTGGAAAGGAAGAGAGGAGTCATAAAACCAAATAAATTAGAAAAGATAATGTTGCCAGACCTAAGTAGAAGTAAAATCAATATGAGAGTTGATTGTGCTTCCTGGCTGACTTACTTCTGCTAGTGAAAACTACAGTGAAATAAAAGCACTAGGCTCAGTTTTGCTGTGCAATTAAAGAGTACCTCCACCGAGTTTCATGTTAGGCCACATATTTGCAATTCAGACAGTGTAAGTGTATGGAAAAATGCAGACCTTAAATTTTAAACCAAAGTTGGAACCTGCGTTGGTTGTATCCTCTTTGCTAATTTGTATGGAATTAGATTATGTTGGTTGTATCCTCTTTGCTTATTTGTATGGAATTAGATTATTATACTATGACTGATATTTATTAAAACTTAAGCCTCTTATCTCCTGTATTAATGAATTGCATATTTAACCTGAAAGGAATTGAACTGAAGAGCAAGAATTTCAGTAACAAATTGTAAATTTTGGCAAAACATCAAAAGTTTAAAAGTGTCAATGTTATATGTTAACACTTAGGCCTTAGTTTACTGTTAAGAGTTGAGAATGGCCACAGTTGGGGTTTCCTTTCATTAACAGGATGGTTGGGGGCTTTCAAAGACACTGTGAAACATGCATGGCTGTCCCCTTAACAGAATATAAATATTTATTACAAGTGAGATAAATGATTGGAGGGTTTGGGAAAGCCCCAGTTATCTCCATTTAGATAGAGGAGGGGAGCCTCTTGTCCCCCTAGAGGAGAACCACTTTGTTGGAGTGAGAAGATTCTTCCACTACTAACTCAAAATGTGAGAGAGAACACCACATCATATTCAAAAGCCTCTCCTACAAGTATGGGCCAGGGCCTTTCTTAAGACAGAGACAAAGCACTCTCTGCCTCACCTCTGTGTGGAAAAAAAAATTGAATGGGTTAGATCATGGTGTTGGTAGAAGCAAATCTTGGGGCATTGCCACATCCCATAATGCCCTCCAGCCTATTGGATTGGTCCCCAGAGAGCAATATGGCCCTGAGACCAAAAATTCCCTGCTCCTGCTTTAAAAGCTCAGCATTTCCAAATGTGTAACTAGCAAAGACAGCAAATGCAGGATTGTCCCACTGGTGGACAGTGTCATTCATCATTAGAAGAAGATTTTCATTACTGGTTTTTCCAGCAGGAAGGAACATGTCTAAAGGTGTGGGTCAAAAATTCCCCAAGCACAGTTCACATTTATTTTCTTCTCTGAGATAAACTAACCAGCGAGTCTAGCAGCTGGAGACCAGAAATGTCATGCTCTCATATCCAAGATGATTTAGGTTTTCTTGTGTGCCACATCTATTGTCCATGCTTATCATTCCCATATATTTTAATGTAACAGGGGATTTTGTTCTGCCAGTAAGAGATTTTAAAAATAGTTATTTTGAATACCAGAAGAGCGTGTATCCTTTTTCTCGGGATACTTTGAACTACTGTCCCGTTTGTATATGTAATCAGATATGATATGGAACTGGTATGGAGTGAGTCTAGATTTTGCAGTTGTAGCTCTTCAGTGCTAATAAGGAATGCCACTGTCAGTGAGATAATGTAATTTCATCTAACCGTTAGTACTGCTGAATACTTGCAGTAAGAATATAGACATGCAGTAAGAATATAGACATGGATAACAGGTGCTTACTGTAGCACGCAATAGCACGCAATAGACACAAAGTTACTATTTTTTTTTTTAAATATTGCTTGTGTTACAAAGACAAATAGCAATTATACTTTGTTCATGCACTCTTGGTCAAAAGCTAGCTTTTGAGAAGGGAACTTGTTATAGCAGGCTTCAGCTATCCATTCCTGATTCCATTCCATGACACTACTCCTGTATATCAACAAGGGGACCATTTATGTCAGCAAGGGGAACCAGATACAAGTCTATAAGCTCTCTAGATGTTATTGGACCAAGCCTCCCCCATGGATTTCCACAGCTGTGTGGGGAGTCAAACCCTGCTCTGCAGGGTCATAGACCAATGCTCAAACCATTACGCCATGCTGGCTCCCTGTTATTTTTTGCTCTTGGCTAAAACTCACATTAATGTTATATTAAATAGATCCACTGAAATCAGTGGGAGTTGCTAATCACAAGGAAGGCTAGGAATTATGCAGTCCTCCTGATGTTGTAGAACTGCAGCTTCTGGAATTCATCACCATTGACTATGTTGGTCAGGGTGGCTAGTCGTGGCAGTTCAACAACATCTGGAGGACTAGATAATTGCCACTTCAATCACAATTAACTTAATTATTGATTTTCTTGGGCCTGCCATAGATACGACTGATGTTGGGTTTAGCCCTCTCATTGGTAGCAATTTTCTAGAATTTCTAATGTGGAAGATACTGTGGTTGATGTCTTCTTAGCCACTGTATATCTAACTGAGGAGCATGGACTGAATAAGCTATCGCTGAGCCTTAACTTCTACTGATCTGCCAAAACAAAAAACAACAACACCCTACTACCAGCCTTCCCTCCCTTCTCAGTCTTTGGGTTGTTCTTTTTTTCTGTGAGACTGGGATGTCATTTGATCCTTGTTTGGCTGAGAAAGAGTGATAGGCTGTGGGACATTCATTGAACTTTGTGGCTGAGTGGAAATGGGAGTAGAGATCTACTCATTACACAGTGTAGTCCCATGGCTTCCAGTTGCAGATTCTGAACAAATTCCTAGTCAACCATCTCTGCATTTCCACTGCTTTTTTTTTTTCTTTCACATCATGCATGAGTGTAAGTAGGTGCACTTGGTCACCAGGCTGAAGAAGAAAGTTCTTTCTTTTCCAGCTCGTTTATTACAGCTGTATCAACTAATTAATAATGGATATGGAGGTTCTTGCATTACTGCAAGCAGGCTGTAGCAATCTCATTTCACTCAGGCCCAGGGGAGAGAAACTAATTACTTCCTATTGTGATATGGGCCTCACTCCAGATTGCAGAGCCAAATGTCTGGCGGTTTCCTCTGAACCCACAAAACGTAACAGTTGTTGCTGTAAGAGCTTGCTTTGGTCATTCCTTCCTGAGATGGCAGCATCTCATGGTTATATTTAGTGTATTTTCATTCTATCACAAACCTCTTTCTTCTAATTTTTAAGTTCTGTACTGGCATATAACCATTCTTGCCATCAGATAACACTCTGGGGACTGCAGTGACCTCCACTTTACTTAACAATTGACTGATTGATGTTTTCAATTATGTTCTGTGATGTTGTATATGCTTTGCCTGTAATATAGATCATTCTGGATCAGTCACACAGAATAGGCCACTGGGTCTCTGGATCCATTTTGAGTTGAGTTTTCTAGCAGCTGTTATATGGGGTGCCAGTTCTCCAGTCTATAATATTTACAGCTTCTACTGTTAATCTTTAAAACATAGTTCTCTGTGTGTGTTTGAAAGAGTTCTCCTCCTTCTCCTCTTCCTCCTCCTCCTCCTCCTTCTTCTTCTGATCTATCAGGTATTATGACTGAAGTTTGGACTATTGATGATTCAGGGTCTGTCCAATAAACTAGGAATCAGGCATGTTCCAAGTAGTGTCACTTTTGGTAATTATGCTAGTGTGATCCTGTCTCCAGCAATTTTATTCAGATTTTTTCATTTTGTTTGGAATTGCTACCAGAGCACCTGTGTCCACTGGAACCACAGCTGATGTTTTCCCTCCAGAACTCTCAGTTTTCTGAATCTTAAATTGCTGAATCACAATTTACCAGTCTTAGTATTTCATAATCTCTTCCCTCTTTGTCTTCAGTTCTTCTGCCCTCCCCCCACCCCGCCCCTGGATTGCCATATCGATAATCAGAGCTCCTTTTTTCTCAACCACACCACTTTGTATGGCATATCATCATCACCATCACAGTCACCATCTTATTAAGACACTTTTAGGCTTTGCAGTTCCCAGGACAGTATTTAGAGTTTAAAAAAATAAAGAAAGGTATATAGGCATATGGAGGAAGTATTTGAGTCTCCTTCTTCCCATAGACCCTTTATCTTGTAACTGCTCACTGGGGTATTATACTGTGATACTTGTGCAAATCATTTAAATTTAAGTGCTGTCTGCTATCCATTTATATCTCCTTCACAGCAGGGCTGTTTCATTGACATAATATACAGGGGAACAATCAAGGAAGCTGATTCCAGATGGTAAAGTAGGGCTCCATAATAATGCATTTTAGTGTGATGTGGCTGCTACCTATTGCAGTAGCAATTTTGTTTTATTGCTTTTAGGGATCTCTTTGTATAGAGCACAGAAAAAAATGTAACTTTTATTGGCTGTGCAGGATTCCTTTAAAATACAGTTATTTACAGTAGTGACTACTTTGAGTGTGCCAGTGGGAAGCTAGAATAAAAGTAAAATAATTAATAATTAAAAAAATAACTTATTTGAAGCTTCTGTGTGTATTGGTTATTGCAGTGATAGCCTTTTCATATGAGCTTATTGCAGAACAAAAGAGCCCACTGATAGAGCTCATACTTTGCAAGTAAGCCTTTGGGTTTAGTCCCTGATACATCCTATTAAAAGTTCTTGACCACCTTAGCTAAAGAAGTTTAGTACCCTGAATATCTCTTATTCTGACTAGATGTTGGGGATCGATCAATGATATCAGTAGAGATGAATCAATGGATCAGTGATTTTACTTGGAATAATGTAGCTTCATTTACTAAAAGCATCTCATGGGAATCTTGGCAGCAGCATCCTCTTTTTTTACCAGATTACTTCCTTTCCCTAGTTACTTGTGGTATTCTCATTCACAGATGTAGTTGCCACTGAAAAAGAAAGTACCAAAAAAGATAGGATATTTGACAAATTGCAGTACTAATCAAAGTGTTATAGCTAATTATGACCAGAAAGAATCTTCATTTGATATTGCCTTTTGCTATCCAATTGCAGTGTGAAAATTATAGTTGAGTATAATTGGGATCTCTTTAAAGCATCAGATAACCAGTTTAGAGTGATATTTGAATATCAGACTTTTTTGAAGAACCTGGTCAGGATATGAATTGAAGTGGAAGTTTCATGTATGTAATGGCATCTGACTTGGCTGAACTATAGTCTAGTGACTAAGCCATATAAATTGTATTTTTATACAATTTGGGGAGAAACCATTCCAAGGGAACAGTGGGGTGTAGGTTCCACCCCCTGCCTGAGTAACAGGGAAAATAGGATTGATTGTTGCACATTTGCCTGACTGGATTTGTATATTATAGATCTGCTGTAACTGAGGTCACTGCCTACAGGGGGAGGCATACGTTGCCAAAAGTGGGAATATGGTTAATGGAAATGTGGTGTGGCCCTTAGAACTATACAAGGGCTGTGCTGCGAGAGAGGAAAGTGCAGCAAGGTGCTGGTTGTCCCTGGTCTCCTCACCCCCACCCCCCATTTCAAATGGATGTAAAATAGCTGAAATAGTTCTGTAAACAGCACTCATGAGTGTGAAATGTTCCTACTCAATGCAGATCAGTTAGTAGGAATATGACAACAGTCCAGGACTTGATCCTGAATAAGTGTGCTGACCTGGTCCATGTTATAGAGACTGATGGATAAAGCTCATGTGGGTGAGAGTTAATTTCTCTCTGGGCTTTGCCCACTAGGATACTCTGTGCAGCAGCAGGTGAGACCTAAACGATGGAGTAGTGGCCGTCCCCCTGACAAATTGTCCTGACCCACAATCTGTTAGAATTGAGCATTTGTGTCTGAAGGTGTCCCAGGAAAGAATAGAGGGTCTCTAATGGTGTACTGCCCACCCCACTGCTCAGCAATCTCCTTTCCTGAACTGCTTTAGCTCGTCTTTCCAGGAAAGACTTGGGATTTTATGACAATCATGAGACTCTCCCAAATGATATCTGGTCGTACTCAGGTTGTAGGGCCTTGCCATCTGTGCTAGATGAGGTATTCATTTTTGTCTGGAGGACTCTCAGTAGTAGCATTTTCATCGATGTATCGTTATTCATTGGGATTTAGAGTAGGTGAAACTGATCTGTTGCAATGATTTGTGGTGGTGGTGGGGGGTACATTTGAGATTCTCTGTCCCAGGAGGCTTATAGATCCAGTTGGTTTTTTAAACAGCTTTTGAGTATCTCCTATTGTCTCCAAGAATTCTGTTGGAGTTCTGGTTGACCTCTAAAATGAGCAATAGTGATCAGGGCAGCTATTTGGTGATGCAATGAGTGGGATGGTGACTAGAGTGGTTAAGGTCAAAAAGTTAGAATGAGTCCTGCTGATACAGTCTATTGCTCATAAGAAACTTTACAGTGCTGGTATATAAAAAAAGTAGTTTGTCATCACAGGGTCTGCTCAGAACAGTTCAGTAAATTGGTTAAAATTGAAATGCTAATCCCCAGAGATTTTTAAAAATGAATTTGATATTCCTCAGTGAATAAAGAAGCATACTGGAGACTTGATACTGGAGAAATAAAAGATGATGTCAGCATGAGGCAAGCCACTTTGAGGAGGGCATTCCACAACTGGGGCACCAGCACTGAGAAGGCCCTATTCTGTTATATGGATGTCCTAAGAACTAGGACAATGAGCATAGTTAAGGACATGAAAGCTGAAACTGTTCTTTCTGTGTTCACAGGTGTACCATTCCCAAAGAACTTCCTCCAGATCTGCAAGAAGATACTATGCAGGCTGTTTAGAGTGTTTGTTCATGTCTACATTCATCACTTTGACCGCATCATCATCATGGGGGCTGAAGCCCATGTCAATACATGTTACAAGCACTTTTATTATTTCGTAACAGAGCTCAACCTCATAGACCGCAAGGAACTAGAACCTTTGGTAAGTGTCAGTGTAGGTCTGGGAATTAAGTGCCAAATTTTTGGATTATCCAGCTTGTTTATTGATCTCCCCTTCATAAAAAAAAAGAATTTTTCCCCATCTATAAACAGGAGACCATGTGCCTTGATAAAGGCTATTTAAAGCAATGAACTTTTGCTCTTGTTGCTTTTTTCTCAACAACAATATTTGGAAGAAGATGCATGTGAGTGATGAGAACAATCAACTTCTAATTGAAGTCTCAAGAAACACAACCATGTAACACTTGTATTCTGTTTCTTTCTCATTTGGGAAGCTTATTGTGGCTCTCTCATAAAATATATAATAGCTAAGTATAACCTCTGATGGTGCAAGCTCATCAAGACAAGAAAGTTATCTCATATTATTCCTGAAATTAGAAAGTTAGCCAACACTTAACCTGTAGTTAGAATATAGGCAGCTTTCCATCAGATTGCAGTTTACTCCATTTTATCTTGTTTTTATCTTTTATGCTGTTTTATATAGTTTCATATTAGTTAACTAATTTTAGTTAACATGTTTTTGTAAACTCTATCTTCCATTTAACTATCTTTGATCAAAATGAACACATTCATTCATTCATTCTACAAACAGCATAAAGGAATTATGGGAAATAAAAAATTTCTACCTAGTTTAATAGAGCATATGCTAGTAACTCAGTTTGCATAAGCTACACTGAAGAACTTATGGAGTGACTTGTTTTCCCACCTGCTTTTTAACGCAGATATCTTACCAGCAGAATTTCAGGAAGCTCTCCCCATTTCCCTGGCTTTTAACTTCAGAAATGTCAACAATGCTGTCTTAGCCCTTTCTTTTTTTCTCCCCACCTTATTTTTCCCAGCTAAAGAATTTTATTAGAGCAGTGGTTCTCAACCTTCCTAATGCCGTGACCCTTTAATACAGTTCCTCATGTTGTGGTGATCCCCGACCATAAAATTATTTTCGTTGCTACTTCATAACTGTAATTTTGCTACTGTTATGAATCGTAATGTAAATATCTGATATTTAGTCCACCATAAATGATATAAAGTTTGAAGATTTGGTTTCACTGCATTCAGACTGAATTAAATCCAAAAATAAATCTGGCATGGGAATAACACTAGATTTTGTAGGCTTATTCCTTACACTTGATGCAACATTCTTGTTTTTATCAATATCTGAAGTGGCACTCTCCAGACTGTCCAGTCCCAGAGTTACCAACACATTTTTCAGCAATTTTTAAAAAGAATCTGAGGAAAATAATCTCACTTTATTATAATCTTCTTCATCCTCCTCCTCGAAAATAGAACCATCTGATTTAGAGTCATTATCCACATGAGCATCTGCCAAATCTGGTTCCTCATCACTTTCAGATTCAGTGTTGATTTGTTCAGAGTGTGACAAAGCAGATTCCTCAACTGTAGTCACTTTGGACCTACAGGTAGACTTTTTTGGTAAACACACACCAGCATCATTTGATTCAGCTTGAATAACTTTTGTATCATCAGGAAAATCACGTGAAAATGAAGGATTCATTGAAGTAGTTTGTTGACTGCTTAATAATGACATTACATTCAGATTCAATGAATTGTCCAACTTGCAATACATTTTTTAAGCATGTTATGCATTTTGTGAAATCATTTCACTAATATTGTTTGCCTATTAACGTGCACCTCCATTTCTTCAGCAATCATTTGTCTTGTCACCTCCCTACTACACTCAGACACATTCTCCTGGGAAGACATTGAGGACATAGAAGGTTCAAATCTTACTTCTTTACGTTCCATAGGCATTGCAGTTTGACTCCTAGTGAATAATGACACCATACACAATGCTAAATTGCCCTGTGCTACTGTATTCGCTAATACAGAAGGGCGAGGAACTCCTGGCAGAGGCTGCTCGCATGCTTGAGTGTGATTTGTTGTGTTGCTGGCGAGCTTGGATTGGTCAGGAGAGCTCTTTCCTCTCATAGCCCCCTCCCTTGCTTTCTGAACGCCTCTTTTCAACATGGCGACCGGAAGTTAAGGGAGCGGTTGGGAGCCCTTCCCTGCCCTTAACAGACTTAACTGCATTACCAGGTAATTTTCCTTTCACCTTCTTTTTAATTCTTGCCTTCTCAGACTTCCTTATACTAGATGTTTTTAGCTTTGTTTGAGCCTCGGAGTGGCTGGTCGGAGATTGCCCTTCCAACTCACTCTTGCTCGATGCCAAGAAAATTTTCTTTAGTAAGGTACTTCAAAGGGGGCAGGAGGACGCAAGCATGTGGCTCGCACTTGCGCACCACCACCGAGGAGGGAATGGAGCCTAAGACCATTGGAAATACGTATTTTCCGATGGTCTTAGGCGACCCCTGTGAAAGGATCGTTCGACCCCCCCAAAGGGGTCGCGACCCACAGGTTGAGAACCACTGTATTAGAGTGTCTCAGAGAGCTCTCTCCTGTTTTCTAGCATCTTTAGAAATTATGTTCCAGTGAGTTATGGCGTGCCTTCTTTTTTCACCCCTTTTTGGAGCCCCTCCCCCCTGCCAAACTTTGGAATTTGGATTTGAAACAAGCCCCTTGAAGTAAGAAAGGGAAGACTGCCATTATTCATAGGAACGTTGTGATAGAAACAAATTTCAGAATCTACCAGATTGCTTTTTAGTTTGGATGTTTGTGACAGCCAAAAATGCTCTCAGATTTTGAAACTTCTAACCTAATGTCCCTATGAATTGTGGCAGGCCACTTCTTACTTCACAGAATCCTCCCCCTTTTAGAATTTTATTTTGAAACTGGCTGCTGAAATTTAAGGCAACAACTAAAAATGCTCTTTCAGATTTTGAGGTATCTGTTTGCAGTTTCCTTATGAGTTATGACCAAACACTCTTTTCTGCTTCTGGGAAGCCCCCTACTTGGAATTGCAACTTGAAACTCAGCACAGTCAGTTGCTGACAGTCAAACAAAACTGTTTTGTAAGCACAGTCAAACAAAACTGTTTTGTCAGGTTTTGAGGTATCTCATGTGATGTCCTGATGAGTTAAGGCTTTTACAGATAGGATTCTCTTTTATTATAGATTTTGCCACAGAGCCATTCTATTTGCAGATGGGACAATCAGGTTGTTCTACCAGCATTCTGTTTTTTGCTGGCAGGAGTGCTTTTCAGAACATGTTATCCTCCAGTTCTTCTGGAATAGTTCTGCCGGAGCATTTTGTGACAAGTGGTAACAGAAACGCGAGACTACTATGTTCTGTGTATTGAAATTGAAATTCTTCAGCACTGACACTGTTCTCACTGATACCAGTTCCTAGGGCTGGATTTCAGCTGCCCCCAAACAGTGTAGTCATTGCAGAACTAAACTGATCAAGACTGATTTCAGTTAAACTGGAAGTGTCCCTGGTTACCATCCTTCCTTGTCCCACCTGCATTTTTTGGAAAACCTGCACATGATGTTGCTGACATACATCTTGACTGATTTCCCGCTAACTACACGGCAGTATTTGGGCTTTTAACTAAATCCACCCTTGTATAAATACTGTAAATTATATTAGATAATTGGCTGCATTTAGTTACTGTAATGGAGTCACGTTTTCCAGTGAGGGAGGGAAAAGTCGTAAAGATCAAGGAGTATAGGAGAAGGGGGGAGGATTGCTGCTGTTGCCAACTATTTTGAGTATCAAGCAGTCAAATTTCTTGTATTTGGCTCAGAAAATAATATGAACAAACATCGCTCCAGTGCTGTAGCTATGCAGACAGAAATCCAGTGGTTCCAGAGAGCCTGAGAGTGTAAATTCTGTGTGTGTACTCAGTGTAGACTTTGAAAACCTCTCACTTGAGGGTGTTCAGGTGACCTGAGCAAATCACCAGCTTTCACTGGGAAAAAGGGCAGTGTTCCAGTCCAAGGTCTTCTAATGCTCAACCTCAGAGATAAGCAGTTTCAGGAAAGGCACCTTGTGTTACAGAAGTTCCACTCAGGGCTATAGAGCAGCAGGATGTTTGTACTCATGAATTACCAGCCAGGCTATACAGTTGAGCTGTAACTTGACGTACCTGTGTGGGTGATTAATACAACTTTTTTTTTGTAAGGTTGTATCTTAGTCAATCATTAGCTCCTCATGATTTCCTTCTCTGTGGTTTCATATCTAATTAGTCCTCTTCTCAGAAAAAGACAGAATAAGAAGAAAGTATGAAGTAAGCAATCTGGTTTCTGTGGCTATGCATTTCTACTCTGGTTCATCATTCCCTGTTGCAGGATTTTGTTCGTTAGTACTAACTCTATGCCTCCTTTCCTCTACTGCACTCAAGACAGTATATATTGTCCTCATATTGTATAGCAGAAAAAGGCACCAAGTGAAGAAGATTGGGCTTAGAGAGAGTACCTGATCAAGGGTCACCCAGTGAGTTTAATAATTCAGTGAAAACCTGCATCTGAGACCTTTTCACACCACAGATTTGTAGTGGCTGCATCCTGTGGGATCTCAGGATTTGCAGTTTGGGGAAGGGGTATTTAGAATTCTCAGCCAGGAAGGTCTAATGCTTCACTAAACTACAAACCCTAGGATTCCATAGGATGCAGCCATGGCAGTTAAAGTGGAATCATAGTGCCATAATTGTGTAGAGTGGAAGGTCCCTCAGATCTCAGTCCAGTGGCTAACAACCACACCACACTGACTATGAGTGAATCAGCTGCATAGGATGGGAGGAGATATTACTATTAGTTGCCGTTGGAGTGATGTCATAGAAGCGGTATCCCCATGGGGAAATTTTCCCCTCCCCATAACCACTAGTTAGGAATGGATTCACATGGGAAATGCACCACTTCATTATGAGATTATGGATGTGTCTGCCCCTACCGGCACCAGCTGACATGATAGAAGACAGAGAAACTCACAAGATAATGAGTTCAAGTCATGAGGGGAGGGTCTCTTAAACATTTGAAAAAAGGGGGGCAATGTTCTACCAGTGGCCGATTCACACTACAAAATTATAGTAGAGGGAGGGAAAGCACATCTGTGTGTTCCCTTGCTCACTCACTTGCTCAGGTGGGTTGAGCGGGGAACAATGGGATGGGATGGGAAGTGGGAGTAGGGAAGGTGCACGCACACGTTCCCTCAGGTGGGTGGGGAGGTGGGAGATATTTGTGTGGGGGAGGATTTCACTTTTATGAAGGCCTTGCACCTGTGATCCTTATGAAAGTGAAGGGCCAACTGTAAAATTTTACAGTGTGCTGTGAGCCTTTCTGACAGCAAAGGCCTAACTAAAAGAAAACCAGTCCAAACAAATCTCATTTGCACTGACTGAACCTCTTATATTCACTTGATGTGAGGGCTACATTAGCCTCTCCCCCAATATCGTATTCCTCCCCACTGGTCTTATCTATAGCCACTTTTTGTTGTTGTTATATTGATTTATATCTTGCCTTTTCCTAATAATGAGCTTCAAGACTGGTAGTAAATTATTAGAAATAGTTTAGATTAAAAACATACAAAAGCATCAGTAAGTGTGTGTGTTACTTTAAGAATGGTTATACAACCTTTAGAGTTAAAACTGTTTAAAATTCATTAGAAGACAGAATGTAAAAAGTTAATAAAAAAAAAAGCACACTCTTAAACGCCCCTTATGTCAACTGATAAAAACCTGATGGAACAGAAAAGTCTTAAGTTGCTAGCAGAAGCAAAGCAAGGAAGGAGCCATTCTAACTTCCCTGCAGAGGGAGTTCCAAAGTCTGGGAAAAATCACTGAGAAGGCTCGCTGTCTCCCTCCCTCCCTCGTTCCTACCCGATGTGCCTGGGAAGGTGACAGAGCCGAGCAAAGTGCATCTCCTGAAGATCTTAGAGCTTGATCAGGCTCACACAGGGGATACAGTCCTTCAAATTGTTGTTGGGGGAGATCTGCAAATGGGACTCCATGATATACAACATGTGGGTTCTCCCTGTCCCTGGAAACCCTGTGCTACAAGTACTTCCAGTCATGCTTAGTGTTTCCACATATACAACAGGTTCCCATTCTGAAGGCATCCCTCCCCCTGCACCACAAGGCAGAGAGTGGCACGTACATACAAGACCAGCCATAGATATTGCCTTGCTCTGTCCCCCTACACAGTTGTTAATTGTGTAGACTGAATTCCTTCCTTCCCACCACCACCATAGGGCTTACATTCCATGTAGGACCATGGCAATTTTGCTTGCTTGTTTCATTCTTATCCCACATTTTTCCTGGTGTGGGAACCAAAGTGGCTAACAACAAATGAAGACAAAGTACAGATTTGTATTATATAGAAGTTTTTTAAAAAAAACTAATCGTGTTTTTTTAAAACACTGTTAACACTGTTAAAAGCACAAAGTGTAGTCTCCAGGCAGACAAGCTGCATAGATTCAGGGGATAGTTTGCCTCTCCTCTCCTGATTCAAAGCCTGTCACAGACCACCACCACCTACAAACCAACGTGGATTTCCAGCTTTCTAAAAACATTAATTTTGGCCAAAATAAGATATGGCGAGGATCATATATCATTTTTAAAGGAGAATTGTGGTTCTTGGAAGCTTGCAGGGGCCCAGTTTCCCTTCTGGTAACTGAAAACAGTATTTAAAGGGTGGGACTCCTGGGAGGTCCACAGTCTACAGTATTAGTTGGTGGTACACGTTACCCAATCCTGTTTTAGGGCAAGGGAGAGGAATCCCTGGTCAGTGGACCTGATCCAGCCTATCAGGGGACATCAATCCAGCCCACAGAGTTTCTCCAGAATCCCCCTCCCACTCCATGAAGGAGGAGACAGGGCAGGAGCTGGAAATCTCCCAATCTGGCTTTGCTTCAGAGATACATCCAGCTCTGTTGCAAAAGAGCCCAAAAAGTACGTGTGATTGGTTCGTGTATTTTTTCTTGTTTGGTAGGATTTTTTTGCTATTGTATAATTCTGTCTTTTCAGAATGTATTTATTTATTGCTTTTATATCCTACCTTTCTTCCAAATGGGAATTAACGTCCATAAAGTGAAACTTGATTGATGTGGAAGTGCAGCCATGTAATCACTCCATCAAAGATAATTCTGCATAATCATTTTACTGCTGGAATGAAAACCATGTGATGATAGACACAGGGAAAGCAAAGATGGACGAATGCCAAGGGGGACATTGATATATGAAAGGAAGAACATAATATTGCCCTGGGTCCCTACATAGTTCTTCAGGGAACAGTTGTGTAGTGTAATAGTTGAAGGACATTGAGCAACATGCTGTCAGGCCCCCAAGCTCACATCTCAATTCATTCTATAAAATAAAGACAAAACCACATGTTCTCACATAACAGTACCAGTATCACACTTCCCTAACTGATGTAGGTCAACTGCTTTAAGCACTTGGGGGAAGAAACATATGAATGAAAAGTTTTATTTTCTGTAATTGCACATACAGACATCCCCCACCTTTTCGACAGCTCGTGGCTTTGTTTTGTTTTTTTGGCGTTCTGCTCTTTCGACCATTGTAAATTATAGTTGTAAAGTATCATTCTTTTGACACAGGGTCTGCTCTTCCATCAGTTCTTTCCCCCTTGCCTTCTTCCAGTAGAGAACATGAGATAATTATGGAGGCTCACTTGATAAGCCTCTGTAATTCCCTCATGTTCCCTACAAGAAGAAGGCAAGAGCAGAGGAACTGTCAAAAGACTGACTTGGTTCTGCTTTTCAACCAGTTCAACTTTCTTACACCGCTCTAGTCCCTAACCCAACAGATAAGACGGGGTGGGTGCCTGTAGACATAGATCTTAGCAACACCATACTGTTCTTATATTACAAGTTAGTATTTTCCCAGCAGAACAACATTTTGGGTGAGAGCTGGGCCTTCCGTCTATCAGAGGGGACAGTTGCATATTAAATCATATCTTGATCATCTTTTTTCTGTATTAAAATTCCATTCTCATGTTGATAGGTCTAAGGAGAACTGTCAGTTCAGTTTGCAGCAAATACCGGTATATTGAAGGGGGTAACCTCTAACTCTCCAAATGCTGAACTACAACTTCTACAGTCTCTTATCGTTGGCTATACTAAGTGGGGCTGATGGAGGTTGTAGGCCAAAATATCTGGAGAGCAAAAGGTTTTCCACTTTGAAAGTGGAATATTATCATTTTTGTATGGCTGTTTGATAGGGCAACTTTTCATCCCCCTCGAGGCTGGAATATTGCATCAGTTGCTTCACTGTTTTGGAATATGTTATGAGTCTATACTGTTTTCTTTTAGAAACAGAATGTGCGAAGGCAGAATGGCAATTCTGCAGTGCTAGACTTTGAAATTTTGTATAAATATGTCCTATATTGAAAGCTAAGCAGGATCAGCCCTGGTTAGCACTTGGATGGGAGACCACCAATGAATCCCAGGTGCTGTGGGCTATATTTCAAAGTAACTGCATAACAACCTCTGGGTATTCCTTGACTAAGAAAACCCTGTGAAGTTCATGGAGTTGCCATAAGTTGACAAGCAACTTGTGAGAAAGAAGAAAAGTGTGATGAATGGATGTGTTTGTTTCCCTCTTAGTAAACAACTTTGCGTTTGTGGTCAAGACACTAATGCCTTTGTTGTTTAGCCTTTAGGGAAATTACGTGGTTTAAACAAGGAGGAGAGGAAAATCTTCTGTTTTGAAACTGTAAACATTCAAAAACCCACAAATTCTTATCATTTGGGTCTGTATAGGCCAGGACTTTGCTAAGAACATTGAGTCATGGTATTTCACTCTCCCGTCTTCGGTGACTGAGGTTGTAGCGGAAATGAATACGGAACTGGTTCTTGACATGGGTGAGTTAGGAAAAGCCTCAATCATAAGACAAGAGAAGAAAAATATGAAAAACAAAACAGGAAACTCCCCATATGTTCAGTAAGCCCTTTAAACACACTGTATGCCAATATTCAGTTCACTAATAGGAATGGGAATTTCCAGATCTGTATTTGCCATCTGTGTGCCATATGAAGTGCTGGGTACTTTTGCAAGGGACAGGGCGTATGTTGGCAATTAACTTTTTCTCAATCTGTTGTTTTTCCTCTGGAATTCCTTCTTGCATATATTTCTTTCCGCTTGTTCAAAACTAATGTCTTGGTATCCCAAAATGAGGGGAATAGTAGCCTGAAGAGTGGGTGAAAGAGAAAAATGCATCCTCTATCATTTTTCCTTGCAAGTGCCTCCTTCCTTAAAATGAGGCTTGAAATCTCAAGTTTGCCACCAGCCTAAGGTTACAAAGAGCTGCAGCACAAACTTAACCATGTGCGTTTAGAATGAAGCCCCACTGATTTCATTGGGGCTTGAAGGCTGTGCGGGAGGGCAGCACTGTTCAAATATCTATTTCTTATTTATATTTACATTGGGTGCATGAGGGGCATGCTAGAGGGAATATTGCAGATTATGGGACATTTGAACTGGGCCTCAGCATACAGATTCTTATAAGGGCATATCTTCTGATCTGCTAATAAGATTGTTTTGGAGTTCAGGTATATTTAAATCCCAGATCTTCAACTGTGCTGTGTTTGCTGCACCTTTTAACCAAATAGGAGTCTATTAACCAAGTTCAGCTGGGTGGGCAAAAGAACAAGTTGTAATTGCTCCCTCTCTGTGGCAGACTGCACTAGGGAGGGAGATTGTGTTTCGTCTCCCATCTTTGTAGTAAGTTTGGCGCCACTTAGTGGCTGTATGTCAAAATACAAATTGAGCAAGAGCTGATGTCTGAGCTATTTTGGAGGATTGCTCAAAGTAATACTGGGAGAGTTAGATTTTGCTAATTATTGTCTTGAGTCATTCAGTTATGAGTTCCACATTTGGTCAGTTTGCACTTCCAAAAATAATAGCTGCTATTGACACCTTTTTGTAGTGGTGGAATTGTGTGTTCCTGTGAGGCAAGAGGCCATGCTGATGTCAGCACTGCTGCTGGTAGGGTCTCCCAAGTCAGACAGGCTTTTGCTGAGGAGCCACACTACATGTGCCAAACAGCCAGTGGACAGCAACATCAGTGGGGAGTGACACTGGTAGAGGATCCCTGAAAGACAACAGCGGTAGCACCATAGCTAACAGTGAATACTACACAGAAGGAGGCAAGGTAAGCCTCCTTTTTACCATGAAAACCCTGTGGTGAGAAAATCTAAAATGAAACAAGAAATAGTGCCAGGAGATGAAACTGCCAGTTCGGATGGCAGTCAGTGAGCTGCTGAGGTATAGCAGAAGACAGTTACGAATAGCATTGTGGCTAATGACACAACTGGACTCAAGCCAACAGGACATTCAGCTGTTGACATGTTCAGAAGTGAAAGGAAAGTCCAAAGCTGCACAACACATATAGGAACAGAGAATGTGAGAAGCTTGAATCAGGGGAAGCTAGACATAGTAAAACAAGATTTGGAATGTATAAACATTGCAGTACTTGGGGCAAGTGAGTTAAAATGGACAGCAGTTGGACATTTTGAGTCAGATAATTACTCAGTGTTTTTTCTCGGGAAATGAAAATCTAAGAAGAAATGGAGTGGCATTTATCATGAGGAAAGGTTTAGCAAAAGCAGTCAAAGGATACAATGCAAAGTCTGACTGAATCATGCCAATATGACTTCAGGGAAAACTCATCAGTATAATCCAAGTTTAAGTTCCAACCACAGAGGCAGAAGGAGAAATTGAAAGATTCTGTGCAGGAGTCCAGGAGGAAATTGATCACACACCAAAACAGGACTTCTTGTCAGTCGTAGGCAATTGGAGTGCAAAAGTAGGAAGCAGAGCAGAATGAAAGGTTATAGGAAAATTTGGCCTATGATCAAGAAATGAACCAGGAGAGCAACTGATTGAATTTTGTGAAGTGAACAGTCTGTCCATCACAAATACATTCTGCAAGCAACCCGAGAAACAACTGTATACATAGACCTCACCTGATGGCCAATATAGAAAGCAAATAGACTTACATAATCAGAAGCAAAAGATGGAGGAACTCTGTTCCCTTTGCGAAAACAAGACCAGGAGCAGATTGTGGCACAGAACATGAACAGCTAATATCAAAAATTAGAGTAAAACTAAAGAAGAACACTAAACCAACCATAGTGCCAAAATACAACCTGAAGAACATCCCCATAGAATTTAAAGGTAATGTAAAAAATACATTTGCACTATGAAGACCAATTGATTGGGAGCCAGAAGAACTCTAGACTGTAGCCAGGGACATTGTCAGGCAGGAGTACAAAACAACAACAACAACCTATCTGCGGCAAAAAAGAAAAAGAAGCTTCAGTGGATGACAGATGAAACTCTTCAAGAAACTGAGGACATAGGAGAAGCAAAACTAAAAGGTGACAGAAATAGTTAGAACTTTGAATGCAACTGTTTAGCAACTTGTGCCTGGGGACAAGGAAAACTATGATAATAATCAGTGCAGAGAAATAGAAGGTAACAACAAAGGAAGAACAAGAGATCTTTTCCACACAAGTTCAAGAAATTGAAGAGAAACTTAAAGCAAGAGTGGAGATACTGTATGACCAACAGAGGAACACATTACATGATGAAGTAAAAATAAAAAGATGATGCCAACAATAAACTGAAGAACTATTTAAAAGAGATGAAAGGATGACCGATCCATTAAAGGAACAACCATTTGAAGATGAACCTCCAATTTTAGAAAGTGAAGTGGAAACTGCATTCAGAGTACTTGGGAAAAATAAATCACCATGAATCGGTGGCATACCAATAGAGCTGCTTCATGCTACAAAGACAGAATCTACCCTTGTTCTAACTAAAATCTGTCAACAAATTTGAGGGAAAAATGGCTGGCCAACAGATTGGAAATGCTTGATATACATTCTCATCCCCAAGAAAGGGAACACCAGGCATTGCAGTCACCCCAGGACCATTGCATTAATTTCTTATGCAAACAAAGTGATGCTCAAAATCCTACAACAAAGATTTTTACTATATATGGAGCAAGAAATGCCAGATGTTGAAGCTGAGTTCAGAAAAAGAAGAGGCACTAGGAATCATATTGCAAACATATGTTGGATAATGGAGCACAAAGAATTTCAACATAAAATCAGCCTGTGATTCATAGATTGTAGCAAAGCCTTTGACTGAGTAGGTCATGAAACACTATGGATCACTCTTAAAGAAATGGGTGTGCCATTACATTTGGTTGTCTTGATGTATAACCTGCACTCAGGACAAGAGGCTATGGTTAGGAGAGAATACAGAGAAACAGAATGGTTTCCAGTTGGCAAGGGGGTTAAACACAGACCGCGTTTAATCATCCTATTTAAATTGAATGCCAAGCATATTTATAAAGCAGGCTTAGACTCAGGCCCTTTTTGCAGGACACTGTCATCCTGCATTGGGGATGGGAGAAGGATGGGACCTGTACGACACTCGTGCATGACGTCATCCATGTCCCACTGTTCTCCTGTCCCCAGGTGGTGTGATCATGCCACAAATCATTGATGGGTTTTACCACTCACTGACCAGCGATCATGCAGCCTTCCCACCGCCCTCCCGCACTTACCTGAGCTGCGGAGGGTCAGGAAGCGCAATGGCCACGCCTCCTACCCCAGCACAGCCTAGGCCAGTGCCCGGCTGCTCTGCAAAAGGAAGAGGCATGACCATTGTGCCTCCTCCATTCTCACAGGCAGCCAGTATGGAGGGGAGCACTCCTGTTACGCTTCCTCCCTGGAAGAGGCTGTACCAGGATCACTGCAGGCCACCGCTGGGATCTGGTAACATACAGAAAGGGCCTCAGAGGAAAGAGGTGTGTAAATTTGAGGAAGGAACATCAACAGTTTAAGATATGCAGGTGACCCCCTGCATTAGCAGAAAATAGCAAAGACTTGGAACAGTTACTGAAGATGGCAAGCTAGTATGTACAAACTGAGTTTTATGACTGAACATTAAGAAAACAAAAATAATGACCACTGATGATTTACATAACCTCAAAACAGGCAATGAAGACTTGAAATAGTTGAAGATTTTCCATACCTTGGTTCAGTCATTAATCAGAATGGAGACTGATGTCAAGAAAGCAGAAGAAGACTAGGACTTGGAAGGGTGGCTATGAAGGCACTAGACAAGGTCCTGGAGTGTAAAGATATATTGTTGAATACTAAAGTTAGGATTGTCCGTGCCACCATATTTCCAGTTTCTATGTACAATTGTGAAAGCTAGGCAGTGAAGAAAGTTGACAGTACTCATTTTAAATGTGGTGCTGAAGGAGAGTTCTACACATATTCTGGACTGCTAAAAAAACAAAGTAATGGGTCCTGGAGCAAATCAAGCCTGAACTCTCTCTAGAAACCAAGATGACTAAACTGAGGCTGTCATACTTAGGCCATATCATGAGAAGACATGACTCATTAGAAAAGACAATAATGCTTGGTAAGGTAGAAGGCAGTAGGGAAGGAGGAAGATGGATCCACCTGCTTTACAGATGAATAGACTCAACCAAGGAAGCCATGGCCCTGAGTATGCAAGACCTGAGCAGGGCTATTGATGATGGGGGGGGGTCTTGGAAGTTTCCCATTTATAAGGTGGCCATAAGTTGAAGTTGACTTGAAAGCAGTTAACAAGTTTTTAAGCACCTAGGAAGATATGATGCTGTTCAAATATTTCATACTGTTCTGCCAAGACACTAAAAGGCTAATTGAAAATTCCATAAACAGAAAAGGACCTAAAGGAAGAAGAACAAACAGAAAGAGAATTGCAAGAGATGGCTAGGCAGCCAATATGGGAATTATATTGGGTGGGAGATGTGGGGGATGGAAAATTCAAGTAAGATTCTTGTCTCTGTCATGTAATTCTAGTACATTCTTGTTCAATAATTTAAACAGTATTTTCCTGGATCAGATCAACATTCAGTACATGTATCCTAATAGTAAGTTCAGGTTTTATTCATCGTAAATTAGCCAGTGAGTCAGTTCTACCCAGTTTGACTCTAGATCAGGAATGTGCAACTTCTCAGCACAGAGAGGCTGAACTGAATCTACCAGCCCAATTATTTATCCATCTCTGGAACATACTGAATTTCAGCAGCAGATTCCCAATTTGCCGCCACCACAGTTGTCATTGACTTTGGTATGGGAAGATGCTAGCCCATCCTGCACCACAGAACACTGTGAGTCTGTATGACGGAAAGCCCACTTCCTTTTTTTGAAGAAATAGGAAAGGAAGAATAGGGAGAATGCTGTCCACTCCTGCTTTAGATTTTGGTGAGAGGTGAATGACCATGATGATATTATTATTATTATTATTATTATTATTATTATTATTATTATTATTATTATTATTATTATTATTTATTATTATTTTCATCTTTTCCACCAAACTGGGTACAACCCATCTATTGTGATTTGTGGACCCAGGGACGCATCTCTCTCACACACGTACAGAGTGTTGTAACATACCTGTGGAAACAGCAGATGAAAGAAGTAGAGTTTAAAGGTGTTACCACAACCTACCACTCCTCCTACAAGATATGTGAATTTCATATATTGGACTTATTAATGACAGGAGAACACGATTGGGGTCACGCTGGCCAGAGATGTGTTTGGGGCCATGATGGTGGGAAAGTTCAGATAGGATTATGGGAAGACCCTGATAGTGATGGGTTTGTGCTAATCCCGTCACTGCTTCAGACACTTTGCATTTTGAAACACAATGAAAGACAAACTGCCGAGATAAAGCAAACATCTTACCTTATGGAGATCTTCCCTATACACCCTACCTGACCAAACATTAAGAGATAGTCATAAATCCCATCAATGTTTTGATACTCTGGGGTAAAAGCAGCCAATTCTAGACCCCTTTGTCAGTCTGGTGGGAAAACCATTACGGCTTTGTTACCCATCCCTTCAGGATATGAAATAGGGTATAAAAATCCTAGCTTCAACCCTAGCCAATTGTAATACGTAGAACATAGTACACAGTATGGTAGCTATCACCTTTTTCACCCCTGATCTCCTTCTATCCAACCTTTCCCATCTCACTTTCTGATAGCCTTGTATGGTTCTTAAGAGCATCTGATTTCTTGTATGTGTGTTTAATTGGAGTCATCTCTACAGTTAGTACTGATATACATACGTGAAAAGATCCTGCTGTCACTGTTCTTTCACAGGCCTCTTTTGAATTATAAGTTGAGTAATATACGGTATCTAAAACCTAAATAGAAAACATTCTATAAACTTCTAAAGGGGTTCTAATTAAGCACTGAAATGTCTCACTCTTTACTCAGAAGAGTAAAGGGGAAGGCAGAGCTCTGTGTGTGTGAAGTGACAAACAGTTTTGCAGAAATCACACCATCTAATTAATTAATTAATTAATTAAGCTTAAAATGTATTTCCCAAAATGCAAGATTTTACTGTTGTCTATTCTGAGTAATTCCCACTCCCTGATGATTAGAACTTAATGGCACATTAGGAATCTAACATATGATTAGAACTTAATGGCACATTAGGAAGATCATTGTATCAGCATGGAATGGTTTTTGCCTAAAAGCTATGAAGGTACTTCAAATCTTTTAGGGTAGGACAAGGAAGGTTAGGAAATTAATAACCCAGTAAGGTTGTCAGGATTATAAAGCATGCTCTGCCAATTGCCACCTATGGATATTGCCCTTGAAGACAGTGGAAAACAGACAAACAGGGAATATTATTAAGACATGGACAGAATCAGTGTTGTTGGAGATGTTAGTAAGAATGGCAAAAATGTGCACCGATTTCTATCATTTAAAGTGGGTGACCTGTGACTTTTTAATTCCATCTTTTGTTTTACAGAAAGAGATGACAGCCAGGATGTGTCACTGAAGAGCCGGGATTGAAAGAAAATAAAATGCAATTTCCTGCTAACTGAAGAAGACCTAGAGGATACACCAGCCTTCACAGACAAAACTTGCCTCATTAATTGTCAAAGCAGGAAAGTCAGGGACAAAAGATTATTGCTTTCCCAGACACCTCCCACCATTATGTATGCTCTTAACCCTAAAAATGCTGCTAGGTGCCTCCTTGGAATGATGGGGTTTTTTGGAAAGAAAGGAAGAAGTTCTTTTTCCATACTCCCTGAATGGTTGAGGAGGACTTACCCAGACTACAAATCAATTCCATCCGCCTTCCTGCTCTTAAAGCTTTATTGCAATTGTGGTTTCTAGGTGTACTTTGGAAACTTATGTTGGGTTTTTTTTAATGTAAACTGTGGTTATTAAGTGCATTGTTCTTCAGGTACAGTGTGCATGAAGAGACTAAGTTTCTGTTCTTTACATACGTCCAAACCACCTTAGAACTGTGAACCTGTAGTTTGCCTAAAAGTTGCACTATGTTTCATATCTCCTACTACCATTCTGGTTATCCATAACACAGGAAGGGAAGAACCCGGTTGCTCAGTGGAATAGGAAAGTTGTTTCCCTAGTCCTGGGATTTACCTAGTTAGTGCCTTCAGACACCTACAATTGTATATAAATGTTTCTTCCCATTTTGTGTAGTGACTGCCTAGGATTACTCCCTTCATAGACAGGATGTTAACTTGTATCTTGGAAAGAAGGACTGCAATTCCAAAGGTCAGCAAAAACTGGGTGGTGGGAGGGGGAGGAATCCCTGTATCCTTGTATAGTTTCCCTGGCAGCAAGTTCTAGCATGGCTGGCTCACACAAACTGATCAAAGTGTCAAATCCATCTTACTTACACAATCAGTTTATAAAAGTGATATCCCATCTCAAGCAAGTGAGCACTCATGAGAGCTTCTGGAGACAGGCAAAATGCTAATATGCGGGGCTGATGGGCTGAGTGAAATGTTTCCAAATTTGGACAAAGAGGTACTCTGTGAACAAGTGTATGTGTATAGAGTATTATAGAGAAAGGAGCATAGAGGGAGACAGAGACTTCAAAGTAATTAGTAAGAAAATACTATGAGGCATAAAGAATACCAGGCGGTTGGCGTTAGATGTACCACTCATACACCATGGTCGTAACTACCATAAGTTGTGGGGCATTTACAGAGGGCTAGTTAACACATGTATACCCACATGCTGTAATTATAAGGATTCCTTCAAAGCCACTGGACTCTGCACTATGACACTATATTTCATGTTGTGATGACACCTATGCAGCTTTCTAGACTGATTTTACACTACTCAAGTTGGTAAATGCTTTGAAATACCAATGTGCCTCGACTGTGTTTTGTTTTGTTTTTATTGTTCGTTTTCTCAGTTACACTTATTTCAGTTACCAGGAAATTGCTGATTGGCTTCAGTGTGATATTCTAAATCCACACCTTTTTCAGGAGGAAGGTAGAAAACATTCAGTGGTTTTAAGGCAACATTAACTATAGAGCACCCCGTCCATCCCAGGGCTTGTTCACAACTGATGCACTTTGTATGTGCACAAGATCTCTGGACAAGTTGCATGTGTGGATGACCTAGTCTGGTTGTGTACATGTCTTGTTCATTTTTATTGCTTTCCCTCATTATTAGCGTCCTCTTAAGTTGCAAATCAAATCCTTGTCCAAGTGATGGATACATTCCAATTTTTTGTGTGCGTATCTGATAAAAATTGCCTTCTCTCCACTATAAATAGATGAGTGGTCACCCAGTTTTATCTGGTGAAATTAATTTTGGTGACTTTAATAAACAGTAAAGGAATATCCCTGGCTAAACCTATTAACCAGTATTTGCTGACAGAGTTTTAAGATACAATTTAGAAAATAAGAATAAGAGGAGAATAAACTAATACATTATGTGCCTTCTGTAGAATTTAGTCCAGTCTCTCATCATAGTGATTAATTTTGAAATACTTGCTCACCCCTGAACTAGTAATTCTTCCTATCAGTATCAAGTCAGTTGTTCCTAAGTGTTTTGAAGAGAGGTATTAGAAGATTAATCCTACAGGAGATACAAATTTAAAATACAGATACAACAGACAAGCCTGTATTTGCCTTACAGCATAATGTCACATGAAAGATGTGTGGGAAGATTTTTTTTCCCATATGCATATATTTTCATTCCCTGTCATCATAGTTAAATCTGACACGATGCTTAAAAACCCAACTTGGAATCTAGGCAGTGCCACCAACATAAGGATTTTCAAGGTGCTGGGAAGTGGGGCAGTGTTTTGAGAAACATCCATCCCACTTTCAGTAGCAAGAAGCTTTCCAACAGACAGTCACAAGATCCTGTTGTATTGGCTTGATCCAAAGCAACCCTTTCTTCACTCACCACCCTGCTTCCTTGTGCATTGGAAATCCTTGTGTTGGTGCTACCTGGCTTCTAAGGTGAGGTTTGGAGACCACTCACAGTGATTGCACTGGTACAAAGACCACATATATGAGTTCCAAAATTTATGATAAGTCCAGCAAACATAATTGTAAATACTGAACAGGATCCCACTGATTTATGTCCAGCTCTTCCATTTATCGGTTTAAAAGATTAAATTTAAGTTCATGAATTTAAATTCATTTGGCACTGCAGTTTTTGAAAAAATAGAAACACAAAACAATGCATTAAAAAATAAAAGAGAAACTGCTCCAGGATTTGCGCTTGCTGAGACAGAGCAATCAGTGTTAATGAACAAATGGTTTCTACTGCTGCTATAGCTGATAAAATTGATGTCCCTGAGCAAAATCCTGAAAACAGCTTTGTAAATGAGACATGATGTGCATACTCCCCCACACCACTCCCACAGGTCAAAATATGTATGGCTATTTGCCACCTTCCTCTATGGAACTGAAACACAAAGGCAGTTGTTTTCAATTCTTTTAATACTTTACTGATTAACTTTTTCCCATGTCAAGAATTTACAAACTAAAGCCAGGTTCACAGCACCCTGAGGAAATACTTGAGGTTTTAATAGTTACATTTCCATGATGCAGCCCAGTCCCCAAAGCACTTTGTCAAGAGATACTCCAATGTTTTGAGTACTGGACATTTTGCATTTTCCATTTCTTCTCTTAACCTGAGATATTTATCCAAACTTGTTACGGCAAGGGAATTAAACAATAGGAACCTCTTTGGGTTTGTCAGAACCACTTTGTATATGATGGCAAAGGACACTGAGACAGTGGAACAGCCTTAATACAGTTTGGTGATGTATTGTCATCCAGTAGCCAGTCAATCTTTGTAGCATTGCTCTTTGTTGCATGTGATGACCAAATTATAAACCCTTAACTCAGGAAATTATAATAATGAGAATTTGCTCTTGCTCTCTTTGTTTTAGAGAGGTGGAGAATGTAAGCATGTGTATGAAAGTGGAAACAAATAATTTAAAAAGCAGTTTGTTTGGGCAACAGCTGAAATCTGAAAAACTGGCTAAGAGTTGTATCTGTTTTCTGATTTGTTTATGTGCATAAGAGAGAACTGTTAGATTGAATCCAAGTGGCCCAAGCTGAGCCCATTCTCAGATAATAATCCTAAAGAAAAAGTAACAAGACTACTAGTCTGGCTCTTTCACAGCTGCCCTAGTGGTGAATCATGATCAGAACCTTAGCTTTATGAACACGTACTTCATGGGCAGTAAAAGATGGGTTAATTTGTATCAGCTGGATATGAAACCAAGGATATGCCAGACTGTAGTCATATCATTCCTTCCTGCTGGCTATGCAGGAAATTGTTGGCGGGAGTTATAGTCCAGCAGTATCTGAAGGGCCACAAGTCGCTCACTCCTGCTATAAACTATTGCACTTGGTATATCAGAAATAGCATTGACTGCACACCCCAGCAAACTTTCTACTGTGTTTAGCATTCTTACAAGTTAAAAATTGAAGGGGGGAAAAAGTGTTGTCCAAATGTTTCCCAGCTTCCCAAATTTTGATTACCTGTGACTGGTCTGAAATAGCAACCATTTGTTTGCTGGATGTTAAAGTTTTAGTCTTTATACATATATGTTATCTTTTTTTATCTCTAACTCCCTTTGAAGAATTAGCCCCAAACAAAATCAGCTATTAGAAAATGGTAGGTACATTATTTTTTCTGTTCAGATTTTGAAATGTAGTTTTTTCTTCTGGAATGGTTTCCCAAGGAACACGGTTGTGCTTCTTGTCTGGTCTGTAATGGAAAACGAGAGATTTCCTTCATTAACTTAGACAAACTGTGGATTATTTTCAGGTGTTTAGGCTGAATGTTTATTTTCAGAAAGTGATTTGTTAGGTATAATTTTTTTCTGTCCCCTCCTTCTCATCAAATTCTACCAGTGTGGGCTGTAACAATATCAAAGCCAATGCATTTATAGAATATTTTAGTTCTTTGTGTGATTAAATTAAGAATTCAGTGCTGTCAGTGAAATAAAATGACTTTTACAAAAGAATAAACTGTGTCTAGTGTTGCATTTCCATGGCTTTTAAATGACTGAAATAGCAAATTACAGAAGCACATCTTCACATATTTTCTGCAACTGCTTCCTAGAAATGTCCACTTAACTATCCAATGCATATACAATAAAAAAGGGTGATAAGAGGTAAATTTCTTCTGGAGAAACAACATGAAGTTGCGCCATTTAATATCTCTCAGTAACACAAATGGACTACGGGAGGGGATCAGTTTAGATTTATTTATGGCACAAGGAAGGAGAAAGGGTGGGGAATTCACTGTGTTCGCTGCACAGGGAGGAATGTGGAAGGGTTCCCAACCTGCACCCAGGACTTCATCTGGAGACCTGATAATATCAAGGGCAAACTCATGCTCCCTGGTTCTCAGAGGGTTGCATGAAAGACGAATCAACCTCTCATCTGTATATGTTTGCCCTCTTCTATTGCTGATTATTGAGTAAAGTGGTCAACCTCATCATCCATTGTAGTAGTTATAAACCTGGTCCATGAAATTCTGGGAGTCCTTAAGGGGATCGGCAGGAGCACACAATCAGAATAGCTGGTCCACCACCATTCAGTTGCCTCTGCAATACTCCACAGGAAGGGAGTGATCGATGTATTTGAGTCTATGTACCCAGAGTGTTGTCTGTGGCAGCCTGAGCTTAAAAAGGCATCCATTGCTTATGGAACATACCTTAGAAGACATCCCATATCCCAAACTGAGGCCAGTCTCTGCATTACCTATATGGTTAAGTGGTGCTGCATGTTCTATTGTCCCTCTAGCCAAACTATTAATGTGATCCTTGTAACTGCGTGCCAGCCCCTAGAAAGATCTTACTGATGTGTATCTTCAAGTCATTTCCAACATATGGCAACCCTAAGGTTAAACCATCCCAAGAGTTTTTTTTTTGTCTTTGTTTTGCAAAGTTTGTTCAGTGGGGCAGTTGCTTTTGCCTTCCTCTGTGGCTGAGAGTGTGACTTGCCTGACGTCACCTACTGGGTTTCCGTGGCTGAGTGGGAATCAGAACTCTGGTCTCCCGAATTGTCCAGTGCTCAAACCACTATACCACTCTCACTTGAAAGGTCTTATACTCACATGTTTTCATTGTTATTTTATACAGTTGTATCACACCTTTCTTCCAAAGAGCTCTAAGTGGTCTACATTTCCCCCATTTTTATCCTCACAAGATGCCTGTGAAGTAGCATAAGCTGAGAGATCACTCAGACCTTCTATGGTCAAGACCAAGAGGAGATTAGGATTCTGAACTCTCCAGTTCCATTCCAGCATACTAACCTCTCTATCACATAGTTCTCACATTCTTCATTTGTTTTGGACTTCAGCTTCCAGAGTATCCATTTGCTGTGCTGATTGTGGCTTCTGGGAGTTGAAGTCTAAAACATCTGAAGGACCGAAGGTTGAGAACCACTGCTCTGCTATACACTGACACAAGCATCTGTGTAGAAAGGTGATATTGACATGTACATGGAAGAGCAAGTTTTGTTAGAGCTGGAAAGACCTTCCAGGAGCATTTTTTAAATTGACTGTATTTTATTTATTTAAACTACTCCTACGTCACCCTTTAACGAAAAGGTCTTCCAGAGCAGCCTACAGTTAACTTGACACTCCCCTACCTTCAGGCTTACATTCTAAATAGTACCATGAACCCTATTTTAGCTTCCATTGAAACCCCTGAGATGGAATCTTCCACTTTGAACATAGCAGCGTAACAGTTTTGCTGAGGATTGGTGGGGAGGGGGAGAGGATTTTTCACGCTTTATTATGCTTTGATGTTCATCTTACTCCTACCTCAATAAATTAAGAAGGCTTTGTGTATTTTAAGGTGCTTGGTGAGACCAAATGGATTATAAGACACTTTGCTTAATTGGAAGTCATGATAAGACACTGACAATATTAATCTTTTTAGTCAAGTACTATTATATATTGCAGGTAGTATGAACACAGCATGATAGACGATCTTTCATTCTCTCAGCAACCTCATCTTTTGTTTTCAGAATGTAGTCATAGGCTTTTTTTTCTGCCTTCGGTGGAAAAATAAGACACTTTCCCAAATCCCTGATAATTACATGTCAGGACCAACTCTTGCAATATGCAAGAGAATAAAAAAGGACCTCCTGTCTGTATACAGATCATCTCTGTATTTGTTGCAGTCTCTTTTGGCACCTACTGCATTTTAAAGGGAGCCACATTTGGTGTGTTCATTTGGTGGTACATCGCAGGCACATGTTGCATTGTTGGTGGTGCTTTCACCACCTTTCGTATCTATGAAGTCTGCATCTCGGTGGCACGCGAGGATACAGCCTTAGAGCTCAGTCCACTTCCTTAACTCAAATTCCCAAAAGATGGACACGATGCACTCCAAAAGGCCTGCACTTGCTAGGTAAGAAGCCCTTTTTTGTAGGCAAAAAGATATTTATCTAAGATTTATATGTTAATGCAGAAAAAAAGTGGATTTTGTAAGGTCATCCGGAATGTTTTTGTTGGGCACCGTGGATAAAGATCTGGACCATAAATATGGACTCCTTCTTTGATATGTAACAGCTGCAAGGTTATTATTTGCACACGCCCGGAAAAGAATTAAAGCACCAGTGACAGATGACTGAATTCTTAAGGTTGCTGTACTATCCCAAATGGCCAAAGTAACGTGGGTTTAAAGAACAAGCGAATTGAAGATTTTTTTTTTTAAAGATTGGAAACCGCTTATGGACGTTTTGAAGAATAAGAAATCAAATGATGCAATAATGTATGAATACAGTTAATAGCAGTTTGTTAGTATTTTTCTGTTTGTTTGTTTGTTTGTCTTTCTCATTATAGTTTGGGGTTTGTTTGTTTTTAGTTAAGTGTTTTAATATGGTGTTTTAATTTTAGTTTATGCTAAAAATGTTAAAGTTTCTGTTATTTTGTGTGTGTGTGTGTGTGTGTGTAATTTAGCCTGGAAAAGTGGAGGTTAAGAAGTGACATGATAGCTATGTTTAAATATTTGAAGGGATGTCATATGAGGATGGAGCAAGCCTGTTTTCTGCTGCTCTGGAAACAAGGACCTGGAGCAACGGCTTCAAACTCCAAGAAAATAGATTGCATCTAAGCATTAGGAAGAACTTCCTTATGGTAAGAGCAATTTGACAGTAGAATGTGCTGTCTTGGAGTATGGTGGAGTCTCCTTCTTTGGAGATTTTTAAACAGGTTCAATGGCCATCTGTTGGGAATGTTTTGATAGTGTTTTCCTGCATGACAGGGCGTTGGCTTTGATGGCCCTTCTGGTTTCTTCCAAGTCTACAATTCTACGAGTCTATGAAAAAAATCTCCCATTTTGTTGACCTGAGTAAAAGAGTCATGGATGAACTTCAGTCTCAGCCTCTCCCTTGAAGAAAGGGAAGGAAAATCTTTGCAACTGGATTTTGTCATGGGCAGTTGTTGGGTAATGACAAGGTCTCAGGTAACTGAAAGTGAGCCTGCTTTAGCTGGACTAATGGGGAACTGACCATTATTAAACTAATTGTAGGAATAGGAGTAATAATAATGTAAATTACTGTAGTTCTTGGACTTGGCTTTAAAGTGTACTTTTCTTCTGTTTTCAATATCTACCTCCCTTACCTTCATTCTGCTCACTCATTTCTTTTGAACTTAAGACTTTGCTCTTCAATCTTCCTCTGTACTCTGTACAACTTTGGATGAGGTGCAGTAAACACAACCAAATATGCAGTGCAATCCTTTATGACCATTATGTTATTACAGAGCAGTGTAACTATAGTGCTATGCAGTGGATTACTGTCAGATCTCCACCATCCTAACCCCTTTTGCAAATCCGCCTTGTGCTGGAGACTGTTCATTCTTGGAGTGGATGGGAATGCTAGGCAGCCACTTCTTGATCCACAGAGGCATAGACTCCATCAGTTTCAGTGGCTGTTGCCCAGTAAGTGAGATTTGGGGAACTTTCACAGTCCATAAACTATAGACTATGTAAGTATCACAAATATGTGTTTTAGGAGGATAGAAGGGTTGGTGGGTGGGGAGGATGGGGTACATTTTAATGTTTTAATGTATTTATATACTTTTGTAATGCCGCCTCGATCCACTGGGAGAGGCGGGATAAAATAAATATGATGATGATGATGATGATG
>CAOLHI010003831.1:135000-150179 GCA_948474755.1 Ctenosaura bakeri | reverse complement strand
AAACCTTTTGCAAAACAAAAACATCATTTACATAAAAAACTTTTTCTTCTAGGAAAGCAATGTCTTTACACAAAATACTGTGGAGTTCTGGACACAAAATACTCTTTTTTTAAAAAAAATCATTTGATAAAAAGGATGTGTGCGTTTTAATATCATTTTGCAAGAAAAATGTTCTTGTTCAAAAAAAGTCCCCAAATGTGAAAAATGATCATAGAATCATAGGAATGTAGAGTTGGAAGAGACCCCAGGGGCCATCCACTCCAACCCCCTTCAGCCATGCAGGAACACCCTCAAAGCATTCCCAACAGATGGCCATCCAGCCTCTGCTTAAAAACCTCCAAGGAAGGAGACTCCACCACACTCCATGGAGGCAGCAGATTCCACAGCCGGACAGCCCTGACTGTCAGGAAGTTCTTCCTGAGGTTCAGGTGGAATCTCCGTTCCTGCAGCTTGAATCCATTGCTCCTTGTCCTGGTCTCTGGAGCAGCAGAAAACAAGCCCTCTCCTTCCTCTACATGGCATCCCTTCAAATATTTAAACATGGCTCTCATGTCCCCCCTTAACCTTCTCTTCTGCAGACTAAACATACCCAGCTCTCTAAGTCTATCCTCATAGGGCTTCAGGGCTTCCAGGCCTCTCACCATTTTGGTCGCCCTCCTCTGGACTTGCTCCAGCTTGACCATGTCCTTCTTGAATTGGGGTGCCCAGAACTGGACACAGGATTCAAGATGAGGTCTAACCAAAGCAGAGTAGAGTGGTACCAGTACCTCCCTCGATCTAGACACCATACTCCTATTGATGCAGCCAAGAATTGCATTGGCTTTCTTGGCTGCCGCATCACACTGCTGACTCATGTTCAGCTTGTGGTCTATGAAGACTCCTAGATCCCTTTCACACGCACTGCTGTCCAGCCACGTGTCCCCCATCCTATATTTCTGTATTCCACTTTTTCTACCTAAGTGTAGGACCTTATACTTCTCTCTGTTGAATTTCATTTTGTTCGCCCTGGCCCAGCTCTCCAATCTATCCAGGTCATTTTGAATTTTGATCCTGTCCTCTGGCGTATGAGCAACCCCTCCCAATTTGGTGTCATCTGCAAATTTGATGAGCATGCCCTCTATTCCTTCATCCAAGTTGTTGATAAAAATATTGAACAGCCCTGGGCCCAGGTAGAATCCTGTTGCACCCCGCTAGTCACTTCTCTCCAGGATGAAAAGCAGCATTGACACTAGGAAAATGGTGAAGGGGGGGTTGGAGAAGCACAAGCTTCAGCACTGGGTTGCCACAGTCTATTACAGATCATTAAAAAGCACAACACTGTCATAATCCCATGAAGTGGGGGACTTCTGAAATTATTTTTTCTTACAGGCAAGGAGGACACTGGCATCCCTAATGGGTGGGGGGTCAAGAAACAGGTCGAGACACTGGACAAGCTGCAAAGCAAGGCAGAAGAAGATCAAGGAGACAGAGGGACATTAAGGTACCAGTGGCTAGCCGTTAAAACAGTTTTCTATTCCCAAAGATTATTTTTATCCATATGAAATGAAACAGCCCGGTCAGAGACAGCCTTGCAGAAACAAACAAAAACATCTGAATCTTTCAGAGAGCACTTGAAAGCTTTTTCCAAAATGCATGAAGGCTTGATTTTGTCTTTCATCTTTTCTTTTCTTCTTTTTTTGTATAATTTTTATTAAAAGTTTGTCTCAAAAATAGCCCCCCCACACACACTTCCCTGTTTAAATCTTCCAGTTGAAATTGCTTATTTCCATTCTATTACAAACCTAATTTCCATCTTGCAGAGAGAAGAACAATTACATTATTTCTTCTTTGATTTCTTATACATTTATGTCCTCACCCAATGCAATACTCCTTTCCATTCTTTCTCAAAGTTCTGGATAGATTTATTCTTCGAAGAAAATGTGAACTTTTCCATCTCTATCATATCCAGAACTTTTAATTTCCATTCTTCTATACCAATATATTTCTTTTCTTTCCAGTGCTGCGCATATGTCAACCTTGGCACAGTTATTAAATATAATAATATCTTCTGATGACTTCTTATTTGCCTTTGTTGCCCTGGCATATTTAACAGATAAAGCTCCGCTTTCATTTCAAAATTCAGCTTACAAATTCTTTGGATTTCATCCTGTACCCCCTTCCAAAAACATTTTGCTATCTTACATGTCCACCACATATGAAAAAAAGACCCCGTTTTTTCATCACATTTCCAAAAATTTGAGTTCCCATTTTTCATTATTTTTTGTAATCTTTCTGGGGTCATGTACCATCTGTGAAACATTTTATAAAAGTTTTCTCTTAAATTTAAGTTTGGTGCAAATTTTATATCTATTTTCCACACTCTTTCCCAAGTTTCTAGTTCAATTGAATGCCCCAAATTCTGTACCCATCTAACCATTGTGTCTTTGACTACTTCTGACTCCATCTCTCTGTTGAGCAATAATTTATAAAATTTGGAAATTCTTTTCTTTTGGTTATCTTCCATCAGTATATCTGATTCATTCTCTTTTCTCTCAAACCCGTATAGTTTTTGGTCCATTCTAAATCTTTCTCTGAGTTGTCTTCATTTAGTTCATGCCCTTCAGCTTTTAATTCTTCTTCTGTACACATTCTTGGTTTGTCGCCCTTCCATTTTCAATAACTCTTGATATGTTAGTAAATTTCCTTGTTTTGTTGGGGCCATTTTAGAAGATTCTTGTGGTGAGGTCCATACTGGTAGTTTTGCATAAAGTTTTTGCTTTCGTCTTTTCTTATGATCTCCATTTTGGTGGCCAGACAGTGGCCATTTCCGCACTAGCCTGTTATAGCGCGATGATTCCACTTGCAACATCCTCTGGATCCTGGGGTTTGCAGTTTCGGGAGGGGCCGGCCGGCCCCTCCCGAAACTGCAAACCCCAGGATTCCAGAGGATGTTGCAAGTGGAATCATCGCGCTATAACAGGCTAGTGCGGAAATGGCCACTGCCTTGTTTGCAACAGAATAGACTGTGGCAACCCAATGCTGAAGCCTGTGCTTCTCCAACCCCCCTTCACCATTTTCCTAGTGTCAATGCTGCTAAAAAAAAGTCCAGCTGCACAGAGGATGAGGAGAAAAAGTGAGGCCGGAGAGAACACAAAAAACCTTTGCAAGAAAGGATCGTTGTTAAATGAGGAATGCCAGTCCATGAAAGAACTTAAAGACAGACAATAGACACGACTTTGTACAATTTGCAACAGCGTGCATGCACACACACCTTTTTCATGGCTAAGAAAGGTTAAGTATAGGGTTTGGGAAAGTTAATTATCTTTTTGGATTGCAACCACCAGAATCCACCTCCCATGCAGGCTGGGGATTCTAGGGCCATCGTCTCAAAAAGTAACTTTTCCAGGCTCTAACCACCATGGCAATAGGCACCTGAAAGTACTGGACCCACTCATTGTGGCAGTAGGGGAACTGGCCGTCCAAGGTCTGGGTCAGCTGACTCGCATCCACGAATCGGGTCAGAGCCTTCAGAGAGCTCAGCAGCTCCACCTGCAGGTGGGACACAACATGACACTCAATGGTCAACCTGGAAAAGGCTTGACTTTCGTCTGGTTTGCTGGAGAAGAGAAGCTGAAGTCATCTTTGGTGAAGCAGGGGGTACAGCAAAATATGTACAATTATGGAAAGCTGAAGCACTGGTCAGAGCCAGCCATTTTTACAGACATGACTCTAAAAGGCTGTGGCATATAAGGCACCATAAGAGTATTTTCAGGGGTGCCAAAACCAGAATAAATTGTGCTAACGATGCAACTATAAGCAAGATTTCCATATTTGCATAATCCAGATTGCAGAAGTTGCCCTTTGCTGGCACAGAAATCCTCCAGTGCAGGAATGCATTCAAGCCTTCCAAACCAGCCTGGAGCTTTCCTGCAAAGTTCACATTTCCGCCCAGCTGATTCCCCCACTTGCCGCTTTTAGTTCAGTATAGTGGGAAAGATGTGTGTGCATACATAAATATATATGAGCGAGCTTTCTCGCTTCTTGCCTCCCCAGCAATCCATCACCCATGCCAAGCAACAACTGAAGCCTCATCTGGGCTTCTCATCAGGGGGAACCGTGAGCATTTTAATCATTTGCAGCACAGGCCGTTAATCAGGCTCGTTAATATTTCATATTATATTAATTAAGCCAAGCAGGATTAATAAAGGAACAGTCAACCCTTTCAAGTGCTGAATTATTATCTTAATGCCTGTGTCTGGTCCACGGCGCTATAATTGGCAGAGAGCTCACTTAGCCGTAGGCAACGGCAGGCAGTCTATTAAGGGACCGGAATCTGCATAATTAACTGTCCTGAGAGAAGAAGAATGAGCAAAGAGGATTAGAGTTGGAAAGACAAAGGGAGGCCGCTCAGATGGGGAGAAATGGGAGGACTGGGATCAGGGATTGCAGCCTCGCTGGCAGAGCGAAGGAGGGACTAGGCAGGAGAGACTCACATTTTCATCCTTTTCATCCCAACTACCTTTAGCCCAGAGCATCTCAGGCTACCTGGTGTGGGGGAACAGCACTTGTGTTCTCCCACTGTACCAAGGACTGGTACCATATTTGTGTCCATTGGCCACAATTGCTTCTTTCTTTCCTGCGAACTTGCCATGGATCGGCAGCCAATGCCCCAAGGACCAGTGCCAGTCTATGGATCACCAGTTGCCTCTGCTTTACCTGAAATCCTCTTGATGTTTTCCACATAAGTAACTTCCCTTATGGAAGCAGTTGGACATTTTTGTCCACTTTCAGGTCAAGGTTGCAAAAGCAGAGCCATGCATCCAGTGCTACTGTGCATGCGGATACCCATCGCATTATGCACTGGGTGGCCTTCATTAGACCGTGCACATTAATTGCACACTTGGTGGTGGATTCAGTTATGTGTTCTGTTGTGTGTCCGGGTATGTGTTCTACTGCGCAACATTGCTTTCCAACACAAGACTTGTTGTGTGGCACGAGCAATGTATAATTCTGCACGTGGAGATTTGTGCTATGCAACCTCAGTGTAAGGTCTTGGCTACCAAATGCACTGTAATCCCATGTGTTGCTGAATCTGTCCTTTCTGTGCTTACTCCAGTTTTTTCAGATCCACTTTGAGTTTAGATCCACTTTGGGCGCTTTGTTGTAAACAAGCACGGGGCATCTGGCCTCTCATGGGAAGGACAACACAGATATGCCTCCAGCAGCCTTTTCACACTGTACAAATTGTAGCACTACAATTGCATTTTATCTCCCATGGCAATATCCTGTGGAATCTTGAGAACTGCAGCTCAGGGAGAAGTATTTAGAATTCTCAACCAGGGAAGCTCTAGTGCCTCATCAAAACTACAAATCCCAGGATTCCATAAGAGTCAGCCATGACAATTAAAATGGAGTCGTAGCACTATAATTACCTAGTGTGAATGGGCCCCTGAAGGTCAGTGTTTGGAAAGTGGGAAGTGAAAGGAGCCCTTGCGTGGAAGATCTATTAAGATGCTTTGGTTAGACCTCATCTTGAATCCTGGGTCCAGTTCTGGGCACCCCAATTCAAGAAGGACAAGGTCAAGCTGGAGCAAGTCCAGAGGAGGACAGCCAAAATGGTGAGGGGCCTGGAAGCCATGAAGCCCTATAAGGATAGACTTAGAGAGCTGGGCATGTTTAGTCTGCAGAAGAGAAGGTTAAGAGGGGACATGAAAGCCATGTTTAAATATTTGAAGGGATGCCATGTAGAGGAGGGAGAGGGCTTGTTTTCTGCTGCTCCAGAGACCAGGACAAGGAGCAATGGATTCAAGCTGCAGGAAAGGAGATTCCACCTGAACCTCAGGAAGAACTCCTTGGCGGTCAGGGCTGTCCAGCAGTGGAATCTCCTGCCTCCATGGAGTGTGGTGAAGTCTCCTCCTTCCTTGGAGGTTTTTAAGCAGAGGCTGGATGGCCATCTGCCAAAGGGATTGCTTTGAGGGTGTTCCTGTATGGCTGAAGAGGGTTGGACTGGATGGCCCCGGGGTCTCTTCTAACTCTACATTTCTATGATTCTAAGATACAGTGCTGTGATGTGCTCCGATGTGCTCCTTTTCCATCTTTTTATCCTTTTACATTTGAGGGTGGGCAAAGTGCTGCCATAGGGCCAAGTGTGCCCCCCCCAATGCTGTTCTTTTTGGCCTGTAGCCCCTCAGGCTGTTCCTTTTTGGACAAAAGAAGACAAACTCCCTCAACTGGAATCTTTCAGGATCAGCAATTCACCTTTTAAATAGCTTGCAGGGGTCCCCTGCATTAAAAAAAATCATAAAATAATCATTTTTTAAAAAAAATAGAGCTGAGATCCTACATTGAGTTTACAAGGTATAAATCTACACTCAGGAATTAAATATACAACAGCATCCCTGCACTGAATACCAAGACCATGCAATTGACTGTATAATTGCTGAAACACCTACTAACTGTCCCCTTGTTGCAGGGGGAATCATGCCCAGTGGCTGCTTCCACATGCCCAGTGAATGATGGGGTGCACAGAAGGCATCCAACAATGCCCAAGTGCACGTGAAATGGCTATTCTTGTACAATTACACTTATGCAACTGTGAACTGAATATGGACACTGAACAGTGGCCAAGAGACCCCCAGGGCCTTCCAGTCCACCTCCCTTCTGCCATGCAGGAAGACACAATCCAAGCCCTCCCTCTGACAGATGGCCGGCCAGCCTCTCTTTTAAAAAACCTGCAAAGAAGGAACAGACTCCACCACACTCCATGGAGGCAGCAGCAGATTCCACCACTGGACAGCCCTGACCATCAGGATGTTCTTCCTAAGGCTTAGGTGGAATCTCTTTTTCTGTACAGTAGTTTGAAGCCATTGCTCCATAATGTTCTAGTCTCTGGAGCAGTGGAAAATCCTTTCAAATATTGAAATGTTATTTCAAATATTAAAACATGGCTATTGTGTTACCTCTTATTGGTAGGGAACTTGAGTGTGTGTAAAGCACCAATAGGATGACAGCTCAGAAGTGAAATTCTAGTCACATCTGGATTATTATTTTTTTTAAAAAAATTCTTTTTGGTAGACCATGCAACCCCACAAAGGTCCCAGAGGCTGTAAATTGGCATTTGGAACCTGCAGAGTTGCCCACCCCTGTATTAAATGCATGACCATTATGCACGTAGAGGTGACACAAAGTCCATAACCCGCTGGGGGCAGCCATTCCTTTCTGTGCTTCAAGAACACCCACGAGAAGAGAATCATAGAAATCTAGAGTTGGAAGAGACCACACAGGTCATCGAGTCCAACCCCCTGCCATGCAGGAACACCCTCAAAGCACTCCTGACAGATGGCCATCCAGCCTCTGCTTAAAAACCTTCAAAGAAGGAGACTCCACTACACTCCGAGGCAGCAGATTCCACTGCCGGACAGCCCTGACTGTCAGGAAGTTCTTCCTGAGGTTCAGGTGGAATCTCCTTTCCTGCAGCTTGAATCCATTGCTCCTTGTCCTGGTCTCTGGAGCAGCAGAAAACAAGCCCTCTCCTTCCTCTACGAGGCATCCTTTCGAATATTTAAACATGGCTATCCTGTCCCCTCTTAACCTTCTCTTCTGCAGACTAAACATCCCCAGCTCTCTAAGTCTATCCTCATAGGGCTTCATGGCTTCCAGGCCTCTCACCATTTTGGTCGCCCTCCTCTGGACTTGCTCCAGCTTGTCAATATCCTTCCTGAATTAGGGTGCCCAGAACTGGACACAGGATTCAAGATGAGGTCTAACCAAAGCAGAGTAGAGTAGAGTTGTACCAGTACCTCCCTCGATCTAGACACCATACTCCTCTTGATGCAGCCGAGAATTGCATTGGCTTTCTTGGCTGCCGCATCACACTGCTGACTCATGTTCAGCTTGTGGTCTATGAAGACTCCTAGATCCCTTTCACACGTACTGCTATCCAGCCACGTGTCCCCCACCCTATATTTCTGGAGGGCTAGCTCATGATGGAAAAGCATTCCTACAAGCATAGAGCTGGAAGGCGGAAGAAGGAAGGTAAACAAGAGGGTAAATGGTCCGGACACCACAAGCCCTAGGAGGGAAGGCTTAGGGAGCTGGGTGTGTATAGCTTGGAGAAGAGAAGATTGAGAATTGATAGGACAGAGTGAAGAGAAGTCAAGACAAGATGGAGCAAGCTTGTTTTCTACTGATCTTGGCACTAAAACAGCTCCATCTCTTATTTAAAGGTGATACAGTATTCCCAAAATTCCTCCCAACTTCATCTACTCCTGAAAGTCTTCCTTCTGTTTTCAGTGAAGATGCTGAACCAGTGGTTTCCTCAGCACCCCAAGAAAAGGAACAAAAAAAGTACATAAAACCTATCAGCAACACAAATTATTTTTTAAGCAATGAGTGAAAATGATGGGCTACTTTTTAAAGGTATTATTGCAGCTCTGCAACTCACCTGTATGCCAGGTAGCTTTTCCAGATGTGAAGCAGCCTCCTTTTCTGCCAGAAGCAAGACGGTGTGGATGGAGCCAGGCATGGCTTTCTGCAAAGAAGAAATAGACCGTGGCATTATGGGGCTGGGCTGGGCTGGGCTGGGGAGCATTGCCCACCTCCACCACTTCCATCCAGCCCCATGGCACTTGGGGACTCCCACATGAGTGGAGGATGGTGAGCCTGTTCTGAGTTTTTGTTGAACTTCAGAGGAGATCTCCATGACTTCAGCCGGTCCAAAGAGCTGCAGCCAGACTGTGAACAGGGGCAGGTTACAGGGACCATGCTACACTGCTGTTGAAACAGCTCCACTGGCTGCCAGATTGTCTCTGGTCACAATTCAAAGTGCTGGTTATGACTCACAAAACCCAACATGGCTCAGGTCCAGGCTATCTGGCAGACCGTATCTCCCTGTATGAACTGCCCCAGGCTCTGTGCTCCTCAGAAGAGGTCCTTCTCTCAGCCCCACCACTGTTGCAAGTACAGTTGGTGGGGACACAAGAGAGGGCCTTCTCAGTGGCTGCCCCGACACTCTGGAACTCCCTCCCCAAGGAGGCAAACACAGCCCCCTTCTTCTGGTCCATCTGGTGGCAGGAGTTGCAGATGCCGGCTGTCTTTCGCCAGGCAACAGAGTGGAGAGTCAGCAGGAGGCTATCGACAGACTGCTAGCAGCTCAGAAGTGCTTGCCTGGCCAAGGTGGAGCAGGAGCAAAGGCAAAGTCAGTCCAAGAATTCAGGAATCCAGCAAGCTCATGTTACCTTGTATGTTGGGGGTCCCTGGAGGGGTGCCCAAATAACCAAATAAAATACAAGCTGGGGAAAATTAAGCTTGAGCACTCTCTGGCTAAACGAGAGGCAGGGTAACGTTAGCAAGGATCTTTAACCCTATGTCTACAGCACCAGCTCAGAGAGCGGCTAGACAAGGTTTTCAAAGTAACAAATGATATTTTTATTAAAAACAAGCAACACAAAAGGCACGACAATTATTAACTAACTTAGAAATAGAATTGGAGAGCTTTAGGGATGGGTAATACGACACCTGGTCTCGTAGTCCTGGGGAGAAAGACGGGGTTCCGGGAGAGAAAGCTCAATGGGGTTCACTGAGGGGAGTTTCCTTGGACAACCGGCAGCAAGGCGGGATGGAAGTCCAAAGTAGTCCGAGGAAGTCCCAAAAGTGGGGACTTTTTATAGGGTGGATTTTACCTACAGGCTATGCTATGCTCGGTGAAAACAAAAGAAATTTGGAGCTGGACAAAGAAGTTGGAAAAGGTCAGATTTTGCATGATGGGCTTAGCGCTGGATGACAATAGTATGGCCAGTATGCTGATGGCCCAACATAAAGGAATGGCTTGGCTCTTGGCTGAGTGTCTTTGTGTGGATATGCGCAGAGCAAAGCCGGTTTGCAGGGAGGCTTTTCCCTAAAGCAACGGAGAGGCTTAAGTTGTCTGCCTGAATGAGGTTTTGGAATGCACAACCATTAATGGCTGCAGCCTTACATGCTTGTCTGGAGGACCTCTGCAAACACATGGAGCAGGGCGGCAGAGAAAGGTCAAGCCAAGGCCAAATTATTTGATATCAAGAGGATATCTAGTGCTCTCACCAGACATATCATAACCGTGATAACACTCAGACAGTCCAGAGATCAGACAGCCAGGAAGAGGGTAAGCAGAGAATTTGTAGAAGCAAGACTGGCAACACACAACCTGTTTCTGGCATTGAGCTACTGCCCTGTGCCTTCCTTAAAAAGGCTGGAGTCAGCTGGCTCTCATCCCAGCCTGATTAGCCCCTGGTGTGCTTGCCTCTGCTGGTCTTCCTTCAAGGCTGCCATCCACCTGGGGAAGCAGAGTCCTGGCCCATGGTTTTAATACAGAAAGTTTCTAAAGAATGGGCTAGGAGGTATTGTAGCATTTTAATTATTTCTTTTAAGAGCTTTTAAAATCTTTTTAAAATGCATTTTATTCTTTTACTGTTGTGTGATTTTTTTCAATACTGTAAATAGTTTAATTCTATTTTAATATTTACTTTTTGCATGTTTTGAATTGTACTGCTCTTTTAAATTGTGAGCTGCTCTGTGTCCCAATTCAGGGGGGAAAGTGACTAACAACAACAAACCCTCAAATGGCTTTAGCACCATAGGTTACTACTCTGGACTTCGGACTAAAGCCCGGCACAGATTCATGCCTCCTCCTTCCCACACAAAAACCAGACATGAGATTCCCAGCTGCCACTGGCCACAAGAAAGCAAGAACAGCTCTTGGAGTTTTGGACCCTGGAGCTGAGGAAGCTGTTGGTGAAAAGGCAAACCCATCTCCCTTTAGAAAAGTTACTTTTTGGAGGACAGCTTTCAGAATCCTCAGAGTTTCCCCTGTATTCCTGGGAGCTGCATTCTGAAAGGTAACTTTTCCATGCTCTGACCCGCCCAGAATAATAATAATAATAATAATAATAATAATAATAATAATAATAATAATAATAATAATAATATTTATTTGTATCCCGCCTCTCCACATGGATCGAGGCGGCGAACAGCATGAAATACATTATTCATTAAAATACATTAAAAACATACCCAATCCTCCCCACCCACCAACCCAGCTAAAATCAACCCCCTAAAACACATAACAATTAACAAATAATTAACTATTAAAAGAACAGAACACAGTAAACCTTGAAAAAGTTACTTTCTGAGTGAAAGTCTAGGAGATTCCAGGAGTAGTAGTCCAAATTTCCAAGCTCTGCACACATTCCTTACAAACATTACCTTTCTATTCCTCTATCTTTATTAAAATATTTGTTTCTATGTGCCTTATGTGTCTGTTGTTCTTTTTTTATGAATATTTTTATTAAAATTTCTAAAAAAGATATAAAATGGGAACATTTCTTAGTTGTTGAATAGATTTCTTCTTTAATACATTTGTCAATTTTTCCATCTCCATCATATCCATAACCTTTAATTTCCATTCATTTAAATTTATTTTAATATCTTGTTTCCAGTGCTGAGCATAAGTTAATCTAGCTGCTCTAACTAGATACAACATTATTTTTTTGTGCTTTCTAATTTCTGCCTTTGATTTTATTACATTCAATAAATATAATTCAGGTATCATTCCAAAATTCATTTTGAATATTTTTTGAATTTTGTCATGTATTTCTTTCCAAAATTTCTTTGCCTTTTTGCAAGTCAACCACATGTGATAAAATGTTCCCTCTCTTTCTCCGCACTTCCAACATTTCAAATTTCCATTCTTTGTAATTTTTGGTAATCTCTCTGGTGTCATACTCTTCTATGCAACATTTTATAATAATTCTCTCTTAAGTTTAAATTTAATGTAAATCTTAAATCTGTTTTCCATACCATTCTCCAACTCTCAATATCTATTGAGCGTCCTCTATTTCGTGACCATCTCACCATCGTTTCTTTAATTTCTTCTTGTTCCATTTCTCTTTGTAATAATTGTTGTTCCATCGCCTCCCATCTATTGCCTTGTTGCCTTGCTAACAGTAATTGATGGATTGTTAATTGCTATGTATTTTAAGGGGTTGGTTTAGGTGGGTTGGTGGGTGGGGAGGATTGGGTATGTTTTTAATGTCTTTTAATGTATAATGTATTTCATGTTGTTCGCCGCCTCGATCCGTGTGGAGAGGCGGGATATTTTTTATTATTATTATTATTATTATTATTATTATTAGAGGGGATTTGAACTCTGGTCTCCTAGAATCCTAGCCAGCAGTTAAACTACTGCACCCCTAGGGTTGACAGACTGACAATGGGACCCATCTCCACTAGCTTTTAACAGTCGTGTAGGAGACAAATTTTCTGTCGGGAGGTTGATTTACAACACCTAGCACAAAATCCTCCCTGGAACCGCTGCACTCTGAACAAAACGTGTCCCAGAGGCAAGCATTAAACATACAACAGAGTTTCAAAAGAGCAACAAGTGTGAGCAGCAGCAGAGTGTAACTTACAGCATCAGCGCTGACCCCAGTCTACCCACTGGTTAGTAACTCTAACCCACAGAGTTGTCATCCAAAAATACCTGGAGGCTTTTAATCTTCAAGTTCCAATATATACACTGTAGTAGCTCTGCTTAGGCAGAAGAAATTTAGAGGCAGCTTAAAAGTGGGTGAAATGTCAAGGTGCAATTGCTAGCTGCGTCAGCTATAAATCTGTTATTGAGAATAAGGGTTAACATGACCGGAGTGTTACTTTCTGGAATGAAAACATAGCAGAGTGAGGGAGGGACTGTTATAGCACGATGATTCCACTTTCAACATCCTATGGAATCCTGGGGTTTGCAGTTTTGCAGCCGGCCAGCCCCTCCTGAAGCTGCAAACCCCAGGATTCCAGAGGATGTTGAAAGTGGAATCAGAGCATTATAACAGTCTAGTGTGGAAATGGCCCCTTTCTTGTGGCTGTTGGGAAGGGTCCCATCTGTGTTTGCACTGGGGTCTTGGGCCTGAGGCATGCCAGAACTCCGTCTCCCAAGGCCCCAATCCAACACTCAAGCCCCCACTACGCCAGGCTGGCTGTTGGTAAATATTCATACCCTGCCCTATTTAGTGGAATCTCATTAATGATTGCATTAATGACCAATTAAACCATTTACAAGTGATCCAAATTTTATACAGTACCCCGTAAAGATTTCCCCCTGCTTCCCACCCACCTGGGATTACCTGGACGGCCCCCAGGGCCATAGAGAGGGAGGGGAGAGGAGGGTCTTTCCTGGCATCAGTGAGCACCGTCAGACCTGCGTCACTGGACTGCTTCCTGCAGGGCGGAAAAAAAGATTGTCAAACTGACTTGGAAGAAAAGGATGTTCTTTTTTTATTTATTAGGAAAAAAGCTTAAAAAGAAAAACATATCTGAGGCCATTTCCACAGTACACTGTTCTAGTGTTATTATTCCACTTGCAGCCTCCTATGGAATCCTGGGGTTTGCAGTTTAGGGAGAGGCATTTAGAATTCCCAGCCAGAGAGCTCTTTGGCCTCAGGAAACTACAAATCCCAGGATTCCACAGGAGGTTGAAAGTGGAATAATAGCACTATAACAGTGTAATGCGGAAATGACCTTACTATTAGTCCACCATTGCAGAGCCAACTAAGTAGTCCTACTTGTTGTTGTTGCTGCTGCTGTTGTGTGCCTTCAAGTAATTTCTGACTTATAGTGACCCTATCACAGGATTTTCTGGGGCTGAGAGTGTGTGACGTTCCCAAGGTCACCCAAGTGGGTTTCCCTGGCCGAGTGGGGAACCAAACCCAGCTCTCCAGGGTCATAGTCCAATGTTCAAACCACTGCACCATGGATTATTGCATTGTTAGATTTCTTATCACTCAACACAGTCCATAAATGGTTTCCAGTCTGTCAAAAACATCTTCATGTGATTTGTCCTTTAAAACCCATGTTATGATTCCACTTTCAACATCCTATGGAATCCTGTGGTTGGCAGTTTCGGGGGGGGCCACCTGTCATACGGCAAAGAAGTAGCCCATATTTACAACCCTGTTCATTATCCATAATAACCTGGATGCTCTGTTCTTAATGCTGGAAGGAGAAGATTCCAAGGAGGGAATCAGGGAGAGAGTTCAATCAGACTTGGGAAAGGTACCAAATCTGGATGGATGAAACCTCCTTCCCCAGATGTCTTCAGGACGCAGGCCAAGGGACATGGGAAGTTCTTGCATGGAACATTATCCCACCACAAGGCCAATGGCTGCAAAAATGTGTGATAATGGCCAACTATAGGAATGACTCCCAGCTGGACCCTCACATGCTGGCTGGAGTCCTGTTGGTGTCCTACCCCGGGTTTGTTCCCGTAGTGAGGCAATTGACCATTTCTGCCCCATGCAGAATGTCTGCATTCTGTTCCAAGTTTTCTCATTCTCCCCTTTTCTAGAACATCCAAAATTCAAAGGTAAGGGTAAATACAAACCACGTGTCACATGGAAACCTGCAGGAGAGTATAGAATGGGCAATCCCCTTCCCAAAGTTGTGCCTCTTCCAGCTAATCAATCACCAGAAGAATTGGAAGAAGGAAGACCAGCTGGGTTTCACATGGTCCAAGTTACTGGCTTTGCACAACCATTGTTTTGCTGGAAGGGATCCCAAAGGCATCTAGCCCTACCGCCTGCCACGCAGAAATACAGAGGTAATACGGAGACCCCAGCGGCCATACAGAGGAATACAGACGTAAAGCACTCCTGACAAAGAAGGCCATCCAACCATCCATCAGTCCATCATCAAGCGACTCCTACAGTCTTCTTCCTCATGTTTAGGTGGAATCTCATTTCTTACATTTGAATCCAGTGGCTCATGTCTCCGGAGGGCAGAAAACAAGCTATCTCCCTCCACCTTCTACGAGACATCCTTCTTCTACAGGACATCCTTTCAGGTATTTCAGGGCAGCTATCACTTCAAACCCCCCTCTCTTTTCACTTGATGGCTTCCATATGGATTCATACACAAGCAGAGATTGGACTAAACAGTCCTTGGTGTCCCTTGGATTCTATGATTCCACCTGTGGGGGGTGGAGTCAACTCAGGGTTTTGATCTGAACTTCAGAGGAGATATTCTTCCAAGTGAAAGGGATCTAGGAGTCTTAGTGGATTACAAGCTGAACATGAGTCATCAGTGTGGTGCAACAGCTAAAAAAAGCCAACGTGATTCTGGGTTGCATCAATAGGAGCGTAGCATCTAGGTCAAAGGAGGTGAAAGCACCATTCTAT
>CAOLHI010003831.1:0-130000 GCA_948474755.1 Ctenosaura bakeri | reverse complement strand
GCTATTATCGTTGGGAGATATCATGAGATGACATGACTTTTTGCAAAAGCGATAGAGAGCAATAGGAAAAAGGAAAATCACATTACAGATGGATTGACTCCATCATAGAAGGCACAGCCCTTGGTTTGCAAGACCTAATTCACACTTCACATTCATACTACACAAATACAGCACTATGGTTCCTCTTTAGCCACCATGGTTCCATCCTACGGAATCCTGGGATTTGTAGTGTGGCGAGTCATTGGAGCTCTCTGGCTGGAAATTCTATGTGCCCCTCCCTAAAGAGCAAGCCCCAGGATTTGATGGGATGTTTCCATGGCAGTTAAAGTGCAATCATGGGCCCTTTCTGCACTAGTGTGTCATAACGCTATGATTCCACTTGCAACATCCTATGGAATCCTGGGGTTTGCAGTTTTGGGAGGGGCCGCCTGGCCCCTCCCGAAACTGCAAACCCCAGGATTCCACAGGAGGTTGAAAGTGGAATCATCGCACTATAACACTCTAGTGCAGAAATGGCTATAGTGTTATAATTGTGTAACGTGAATGGGACCTTGAACAACCCATGACAACATCTTTAGGAGGCCTTTCTCTTAGAGAAGTGGTTATCAACCTGTGGGTCGCGACCCCTTTGGGGGTCGAACAACCCTTTCACAGGGGTCGCCTAAGACCATTGGAAAATACATATTTCCGATGGTCTTAGGCTCCATTCCCTCCTCGGTGGTGGTGCACAAGCGCGAGCTACGCACTCGCGTCCTCCTGCCCCCTGTTCAGAAGGGACTGAAATCGCTCCCCTTCTCTGCTACCGGGAGAACCTCCCGTCTGACGGTCCAGTTTGGGGGGAGGGTGGCAGCATGGAGGACAGGCCCCCTCCTCGCCACGGCCCCTGCCCCACTCACCACGGAGGTGGGCACTGCAGAAGGGCCGGGGGGCCGCAAGGCAGCGCTTTTCTAGGGGGGTGAGCTGTACCAGGCGCAAAAGACAAAGGCGCTGGGATTCCCCCCCCCCGGCCAGGGTCGACACTCTGGAAACTTTTCCCACACTGCCCCCCCCCAGCGGAAATGAGAACGAAGCAGAAGCAGAGCCCGGTGGGGGGGTTCTCGGAGTTTTTTCCCAGGGGAGACGCGCGGCTCCTCTTTCCCTCCCTCCCTCCCTCCACGTTCCTGGCCGGCGAGGCGGCCTTTGCCGGGGGGGGGGAGGCATTGTAAATAATAAATAAATAATTGTATGGTTGGGGGTCATCACAACATGAGGAACTGAATCAAAGGGTCGCAGCATTAGGAAAGTTGAGAACCACTGTCTTAGAGGGTTTCTGAAAGTCAAAGCCAAATTGATGGTACATGACAACAACAAAATGAAAGAGTCATAATGTAATTGTCGGTGACTCAGTGGAAAACAGGTGAAGGAAGACCAAGAGTATGCTTCTTAATTAGATGTTTTTAACAGTTAATTGCTATCCTGACTACTAGCAGCTGGCAGTGCAACAGTAAATTCACCCTGGGGTTTTGTCCAAATCTTCAAGACATTATCCAAAGTTCTGCATCATGTCCCCCAAATGGGCTCAAGACTTTGGATAACGCCTTTGCACTTCAGACTAAAACACAGAAGCAATTCACCACTCCACTGACCTCTGAGTCCAGACTGGGTTAAAGTGGTCAGGGGCCACGGAAGCAGTCCCAAAAAAAATCCTGCCACCCCCTTTCTGCACATGTGTGATCTATTCAGGGAGTGGTGGGTTAGAAATAAAATGTACAAATAAATCAATATTAGCTATCAATATGTTCAGTAATTATGATGCTTTAAGCCTGGGATAGTTCACGTTGGCAGGCATTGCATGGAGTCATCACAAACTGAGAAATCTCTAAGGTGCTGGAGAGCAGGGTGGTGAGGAGTGATGGCTCCAGCCCTCTCCTGAGAGCAGGGTTGCAATAGCCAGCTGCAAGAGGACTCCTTGGGGTCCCCACCACTGCCTATCACAGCATCCACTGCTATCAGGAGAGGGTTAGATGCATCATCAGTCACCATGCCTTTCTTCAGGGTCTCAGAAGTACCTCTGTTGGGGAGGGGGCACAATGTAAAAGGTAGGCTTGGGGGCCAGGTGGCACTGGGAGAGGTGGATACCTCATTTGGTATATACCTCATTTGGAATCCTGTGTCCAGTTCTGGGCACCTCAATTCAAGAAGGATATTGACAAGCTGGAGGGTGTCCAGAGGAGGGCGACCAAAATGGTGAAGGCTCTGGAAGCCATGAAGCCCTCTGAGGAGCGGCTTAGGGAGCTGGAGATGTTTAGAAGCTCAGAAGAGAAGGTTAAGAGGGGACATAATAGCCATGTTTAAATATTTGAAGGGATGCCATGTCGAGGAGGGAGTGGGCTTGTTTTCTGCTGCTCCAGAGACCAGGACAAGGAGCAATGGATTCAAGCTGCAGGAAAGGAGATTCCACCTGAGCCACAGCAAGAACTTCCTGATGGTCAGAGCTGTCCAGCAGTGGAATCTGCTGCCTTGGAGTGTGGTGGAGTCTCCTCCTTCTTTGGAGGTTTTTAAGCAGAGGCTGGATGGCCATCTGTCCAAGGGAGGGCTTTGATGTGGGTTCCTGCATGACAGGGGGTTGGACTGGATGGCCCCTGGGGTCTCTTCCAACTCTCTGATTCTATGATTCTAGCTAGATAGATGCAGCTACTTTCTTGTAGTTCATCTCCTGATTAAGAATCTCAGCCAGTATTACTATCATTATTATTATCTTCCACATCATCATCATCATCATCATCATCATCATCATCATTTACTCCCTCCTTTTTTCACTCAGTTATCCTAGTAACACAGAAAACAGGGGAACAACAGGAGACTGAGGAAGTGATGGGAGAAGCAGAGGTACCAAGTGTTACCTTTTCCCCTTCAGCAGTTGGGCCCTCAGACCTGTGAGGGGCCTGGAGCCACCCCACCAGCTGAATCAATGAGAATCCAGCCCTGATTCTGAGCCACTAGCCTTCCCCCCACCCCGGCCTTCCTCATTCCCCCAAATTTCACAGGGATGCTGCTCCATTCTATTTGCAACCCTTCTTGAATTTCACACATGCTCATTTCATCTTCGTTCTCTTTCTACAGAAAAAAAAATCCATTAACAAAAAATAGTTAATGGCCAGCATCCTACCAGTGTTGTATGGACGTCTCCATTCCCTTATGTGTGAAGTTGCACTTTTCTGGCTGTTGGGCAACAGCTGTTTTCAGTTCACAGCTGTGCAAGTGGAGTTCCACAAGTGCAACCATTGCATGTGGAGTTGTGCATTCTTAGATGCTGTACAATTACTTCTTAGTGCCTTCATTGTACCACCCACCCCCTGGGATTGCAGAAAACAGCCCTTGCTCATTCCCCAATGCACAACCGGAGAAGAAAAAAGCCCCTCGGCAGATGCGCTATTGGCTGCATGATGCCAGCATTCAGCAGAGGAGAGTGCAACAACCACTGGGTCACTTTGTGAACGCAAATGTACGCCATAAAAGCACAAAGTGGTATCCTGGCCAGGAACTGCATGGAGGGTCTTTGGTTAGCAAGCACCAGGAGCAGCCCATCTGGGGGGAGAGCTTGGCTTACCTGGGCAAGGAGCAAAAGTACAGGAGGAGTCGCAGCAGTTCCGTGGCTGAGCACCAGGGGGCGTGCCACTCTTGGCCACTTGTAGTGATGTGGATGATGGGTCTGCCCAGCTTATCTGTACTGCCTGGAACCCAAAGGAAAGCAAAGGCAATGAGACATCTTTAGCTGATTAAGCTCAGCATTCTCACCCTGTTCTTCAAGAACCTCCTGGCCTGACGGGTCCCCTGTGGGTCCCCGTCAGGCCAGGAGGTTTTTAAGCAGAGGCTGGATGGCCATCTGTTGAGAATGATTTGATGGATGTTCCTGCATGGCTGAAGGGGGTTGGACTGGATGGCCCCTGGGGTCTCTTCCAACTCTACATTTCTATGATTCTATGATTCTACACCATGCTGGATGTAAAAATACGTTGACTCTCTCCTAAGGTTTCTTGGCAAAATTTGCCTAGAGTGGGGTGTTATTGTCTACTCTGAAGCTGTTCAAAGGGGGTTGCCTTCCTCTGAGGCTGAGAAAGCGTGATTCTCCCAGGTCACCCAGACTTTCTCCATGGCCAAGCAGGGATTCAAACCTGTCTTGTTCAGAAAGCCAGCCATAGTCCCCAGTCCTTAAACAGAGTCTATAGTAGAAGCCACAGTCAAGGTCTGCAGAAACTTATCCATCAATTACTGTACTTATTCCAGCAGTTCAGGTCAGCAATAAATTCAGGGTACCAGCTCAAGGAATATCCAGCAGAAAAGAAGCCCACTCCCTCCTCGACATGACATCTCTTCAAGTATTTAAACATGGCTATCACATCTCCGCTTAACCTTCTCTTCTGAGCTTCTAAATATCCCCAGCTCTCTAAGCCGCTCCTCATTGGGCTTCATGGCTTCCAGACCCTTCACCATTTTGGTCGCCCTCCTCTGGATGCGTTCCAGCTTGTCGACAAGCTTCTTGAATTGAGGTGCCCAAAACTGGACACAGCATTCCAAACGAGGCCGAACCAATGCAGAATAGAGTGGTACCATCACCTCCCTTGATCTAGACACCATACTACTATTGAAGCAACCAAGAATCGCATTGGCTTTCTTGGCTGCCGCGTCACACTTCTGACTCATGTTCAGCTTGTGATCTACCAAGGCTCCTAGATTCTTTTCACACGTAATAGAGTTGGAAGAGACCATGTGGGCCATCCAGTCCAGCCCTATTCTGCCTTGCAGAAACACACAATCAAAGCACTCCCAAATCTTGCCTAAAAAACCCTACAAAGAGGTCATTATAAACAGGATTAGATTGAAAAGTACACAACAACAAATCGTCTCACTTCTCAATCATTTTTCTTCTCCAGCCTGAATGTGCCCAACTCCCCCAACTATTCCTCACACGGCTTGGTTCCCAGACCTTCATCCCAGTTCATGGTACCTGGCAGACACACCACTCCAGAAGATAAAAGCTCAGGATGCAGAGCCTCCCAACTGGTCAGATCCCAAGGGCCAGATCCTGTAGGGTTCACTTCTTTGAGCAGGGCATCGATGCTGGAAAAGCTGGCCATGTTGCCTTCTACGCTCTTGGGTGACGGATGATCCAAAAATCCTGCATCAGCCTGACCGGTACCTGGACAGAGGGAGAAAGGATGAAAATTAAGAGACTGTGCCAGACACCTATCTGGCCTCGCCCCGGCTCAGGCCTCCCTACTTTGCAAGGCCCCATGTCTTCAAGGGCCATTGAAACCCAGTCCCAGAAAGAAGCGGTCAAGCAGCTGGGTTGAGTCAGGAGTCAGAGGAGAAACCATGACGGTGAGACATGAAGGAGATCTTCAAAACTCAGTCCATTTCCGCACTAGCCTGTTATAGCGCGATGATTCCACTTTCAACCTCCTATGGAATCCTGGGGTTTGCAGTTTCAGGAGGGGCCAGCCAGCTGACCCTTCCCGAAACTGCAAACCCCAGGATTCCATAGGAGATTGAAAGTGGAATCATCACGCTATAACAGACTCGTGCAGAAATGGGAAAGTTCTGGGAACATGAGTCAGCAGTGTGATGCAGCAGCCAAGAAAGCCAGTGCAATTCTCGGCTGCATCAATAGGAATATGGTGTCTAGATCGAGGGAGGTACTGGTACCACTCTACTCTGCTTTGGTTAGACCCCATCTGGAATACTGTGTCCAGTTCTGGGCATCTCAATTCAAGAAGGACATGGTCAAGCTGGAGCAAGTCCAGAGGAGGGCGACCAAAATGGTGAGAGGCCTGGAAGCCATGAAGCCCTATGAGGATAGACTTAGAGAGCTGGGTATGTTTAGTCTGCAGAAGAGAAGGTTAAGAGGGGACATGAGAGCCATGTTTAAATATTTGAAGGGATGCCACGTAGAGGAAGGAGAGGGCTTGTTTTCTGCTGCTCCAGAGACCAGGACAAGGAGCAATGGATTCAAGCTGCAGGAGATTCAGGAGATTCCACCTGAACCTCAGGAAGAACTTTCTGACGGTCAGGGCTGTCCGGCAGTGGAATCTGCTGCCTCCATTGAGTGTAGTGGAGTCTCCTTCCTTGGAGGTTTTTAAGCAGAGGCTGGATGGCCGTCTGCCAAAGGGAGGGCTTTGAGGGTGTTCCTACATGGTTGAAGGGGGTTGGACTGGATGGCCCCTGGGGTCTCTTCCAACTCTACATTTCTATGATTCTATGATTCTATGACTGGAAAGCATTTGTTTTATTTATTTACTTATTTACTTGTTTGTCCATGTATTGTATATATATGCTGCCTTTTCTGCCAAAGTGGGACCCAAGGTGGTTTCCAAAAAAAAAAAGGTTAAAAAAAAAATTAAAATAATTAAGGACATTAAAAACATATAAAATTATAAAAACTAACAATTTTACAACCTTGTAAGAACTTACAGTTTGTTTTCTGTTGTTCTGGAAGGCAAGACAGGAGTGAAAATGGGAGCAGTATTTAGCTGAACCCGAAAGAGATACAGGTTGAATCCCCCTTATCTGAAAAGTTTGGGACCAGAAGCATTTCAGATTTCTGAACTTTTTGCCAGCACAAGGGAGTGGTTTGAGGGTCCGTCCCCCACTCGGCCAGGGAAACCCACGGGCTGAGCTTGGGTGAATCATAGAATCATAGAAATGTAGAGTTGGAAGAGACCACAGGGGCCATCCAGTCCAACTCCCTGTCATGCAGGAACACCCTCAAAGCACTCCCGACAGATGGCCATCAAGCCTCTGCTTAAAAACCTCCTGGCCTGACGGGGACCCACAGGGGACCCGTCAGGCCAGGAGGTTCTTGAAGAACAGGGTGAGAATGCTGAGCTTAATCAGCTAAAGATGTCTCATTGCCTTTGCTTTCCTTTGGGTTCCAGGCAGTACAGATAACACACTCTCAGCCCCCAGGAAACCTGTGATAAATTCACCTTAGGGTCACCATAAGTTGGAGAGGATATGCAGGCACATATCAACAGCAAAATGAAGTACTATAGAGGAGATCTCCACGGAGTCTGCAAACGAACAAGCATGCTTCATACCAAGCATGATGTTTGGACTCCCATCCTCACCACTTTCTCCAGCCTTGCATCTTATTTGTTTGCTAATTGCACACGGTAAGCGATGCAAGGCTGGAAAGAAAGACCGAGGATCTGGGAAATGAAAAAGCAGGAGTGCAGCAGAGACAACCTTGCCAGCAGAAGCGAGTGGCTAGAAGCAAAACCTTTTGGTTTTTGGATCTTTTTGGATTTCAGATTTCCAGATGAGGGAGACTCGACCTGTATGTCCGAAGCTTAAGAGCTGTGTTCACTTTGGAGGGAAGAAAGCTTGTCCCTATAGGTGGTGGATTCTAACAAAATGAATTTCAACAGGGAGAAATGTAAGGTATTACACTTGGGCAGAACTAATGAAATGCACAGTTATTTTATTTATTTATTTGTATCCCGCCTCTCCATATGGATCGAGGCAGCGAACAGTTAGAAATTGCATGTATTTCGATACATTTTTCTATACATGCCCCCAACAAGCTGGGTACTCATTTTACCGACCTGCGGAAGGATGGAAGGCTGAGTCAACCTTGGAGCCCGGCAGGATCGAACTCATAACCTTGTGGCTTGCAGTACTGGCATTTAACCACTGCGCCACCAGGGCTCCTTCTCCACCAGGGCTCCTTCTATGAGAAGGTTGACACCTGGCTTGACCACAGTACATGTGAAAGACATGTAGGAGTCTTAGTGGACCACAAGCTGAACATGAATTAGCAGTGTGATGCAGCAGCTAAAAATGCCAATGCGATTCTAGGCTGCACCAGTAGGAATCCAGCATCTAGGTCAAGGGAAGTGATGGTACCATTCTATGCAGCCTTGGTCAGACCTCACCTGGAGGAACCCTGTGTTCAGTTCTGGGCGCCACCTTTGAGGAGGGATATTGACAACCTGGCATGTGTCCAGAGGAGGGTGACCAAAATGGTAAAAGACCTGGAAACCATGAAGCTCCCTGAGGAGCACCTTAGGGAGCTGGGTGGATTTAGCCTGGAGAAGAGAAGGTGAAGAGGTGACATGATAGCCATGTTTAAATATCTGAAGGGATGTCATGTGGAAGACGGAGCAAGCCTGTTTTCTGCTGCTCCAGAGACTAGGACACGGAGCAATGGCCTCAAGCTACAGGAAAAGAGATTCTACCTATACATTAGGAAGAACTGCCTGATGGTAAGAGCAGCTGGACAGTGGAATAGGCTGCTGTCTCCATGGCGTGTGTTGCAGTCTCCTTCTTTGGAGGTTTTCAAATAAAGGCTTGATGACCAAACTTTGGGATGGTGGCTTCCTGCATGGCAGACTGGAGTTGTACTGGATGGTCCTTCTGGTCTCTTCCAGCTCTAGGATTCTACGATTCTAGGTCAAACAGCCAAAGATCAGGGGGAAAATATCCATTTTTGGACCACAGGTCCCAGAATCCTCCCAGCCAGTAGGCTTGCTGAGGAATTCTGGGTGCTGTAGTCCAAAAAAGGACCTTTTCCAAGCTCTGTGGGCAGCCATCAGTCAGAGGTTGCCGTAGTTCCCTCCTGTTTCTCAGGACCCCACCAATGTCCTGGCTCTGCAGCTACTGATGTGACACGGCAGACCGAACACGGAGATTCTCTTTGGACAACGTAATTTTGCGGTCAGGCGCGCTCTCCGCAAACGAGAGAGGGGAGAGGAGGCGAGCGAGCGAGCATGGACTTGTCCAAGCGGGCCTGCTGAGTTTAGGGCAGAGGCAAGATCTGAGCCTGCCAATTTACAGCTCATTTCTTTAACGGCCTCCCTGGAACAGCTTTTCTGGAGCTACAAAGGCAGGAGGCAGCGGCGGAATTGGACCGGCAGGCAGACAGAGCCGGCCCAGGCAGCAACAGATGGGCCTCTCCAATTCTCCCTACAGAATTTGGAACCAGCAGAGATTTTCAGGGGAAAAATTCAGGGGAATTTTTTTTGGGGGGGGGAACAGAGCCAAAACTGCCAGGAAGTTGTGGTTGCGGCTGTGTGCCTTCAAGTTGTTTCTGACTTGCGGTAACTCCAAGGCAATCCTGTCGTAGGGTTTCCTTTGCAAGATTTGTTCACAGGAGGTTTGCCACTGCCTTCCTCTGAGGCTGAGAGAGTGTGACTTATCCAAGATCCCCTGGGAGGTTCCCATAGCTGACTGGGGATTTGAACCCTGGTCTTCCAGAGTCCCTGTCGTAGAATCTTAAGAGTTGTAAGAAACCCCAAAGGCCCTCCAGTCCAGCCTCCTGCCATGCAAGAATACATGGTCAAAGCACTCCCAACAGATGGACATCCAGCCTCTCTCTTGAATCACTGAATCATTGGATCATAGAAATGTAGAGTTGGAAGAGACCCCAGGGGCCATCCAGTCCAACCCCCTTCTGCCATGCAGGAACACCCTCAAAGCACTCCCTTGGACAGATGGCCATCCAGCCTCTGCTTAAAAACCTCCAAGGAGGAGACTCCACCACACTCCATGGAGGCAGCAGATTCCACTGCCGGACAGCCCTGACCGTCAGGAAGTTCTTCCTGAGGTTCAGGTGGAATCTCCTTTCCTGCAGCTTGAATCCATTGCTCCTTGTCCTGGTCTCTGGAGCAGCAGAAAACAAGCCCTCTCCTTCCTCTACGTGGCATCCCTTCAGATATTTAAACATGGCTATCATGTCCCCTCTTAACCTTCTCTTCTGCAGACTAAACATACCCAGCTCTCTAAGTCTATCCTCATAGGGCTTCATGGCTTCCAGGCCTCTCACCATTTTGGAAACCTCCAAAGAAGGAGGGGACTCCACCACACTCCACTGACGCAACAACCAATTCCACTTTCCAGCTGCTCTTACCATCAAGAAGTTCTTCCTAATGCTTAGGTGGACCCCTTTTGCATCTCTCTTACAATCCTTGTTGCCCTTCTCTGAACCCGTTCCAATTTGTCTATATCCTTCTTAAAATGTAGTGCCCTGAACTGAATGCAATACTCCAGATGAGGCCCCACCAGCACAGAATATACTGCAACTATTACTTCGCTCAGCTTGGAACCTGTGCTTCCATTAATGCAAACATTTTATTTGCCTTCTTTGCTGCAGCATAACACTGCTGGCTCATGTCCAGCTTATGATCAACAGTTACCACAAAGCCCTTTTTGCATGTAGTAATGCTAAGCCAGGTATCCTCCATCTTATACGTGTTACTTCTCCTGCTTGGTTGTTTTTGGTTTGGTTTGGTTATTTTTAGTATTTTTGACAGACTGCGTGGCCTCAGAAGGACCTTGCGGGCATAAAATTGGCCCTTTAACCCAAAACAGTTGCCACTGCTGAATTAGAGGGACGAAACTTTCTATGTCTTCTACAGTTATGCTTCTCTGGTATGGGTCACCAGCAATCTTTTCCCTCCATGTGCCAAGGACTGGCACCATATTTCTGCCAATCAGTTACTACTGCTTCTTTTTTCCTGGAAACTCTCCAGAAACTAGAGTTGTCAGAAGTAAAAACTAGAGACAGCTTCTGCCCCTCTAACACTATTGTGGTTGATGTGTGCCTTGAAGTGATTTCTGACTTACAGCAACCCTAAGCAGCCCTCATTTCTTCTCCCCGTACTAAGTTAATGGATTGAAAGCAACTTTTGCCTTTTGAACTCGGTTTGCAGCAATGGAAGTAAGCTGAGGACAAAGAGGGAAAGTGGGAGATGGAGAGAAACTGGGACATTTTCAAAACAGCTGAGAAAATGGGAAGTTGGAGGATTAATTGGGATTGCCCTGGCCAAGTCAAGACAGTTGGAGGGTATATTTTCATAGTTAGGTAGATGAGAGATTTTCAGCAGGTGTCACTTGATACCTGACAATCAACACTTGATTGACAACTATTAAAGATAGACAACTATTAAAGGTACAGGAGCCCTCTCCAGTTTAGACAACTATTAAAGGTACAGGAGCCCTCTCCAGTTTTCACTCTGGCAACCCGATGGGGGAAAGCTAGCCAATGGCTCAGGGACAGGTACTGGTCCAGCGACTACTGCTTTGAGTAGTACTATTCTAGAGAAGCTCATGGACTAAGAAGGGGAGATGCCAGCCTCCCCACCATCACCATTTGGGGGTGAGAGAGCCCCACCGGCAGAGTTCATGAGCCACCACTGCAGGTAGGGTTGCCATTTCAGAGTCATGCCAGGCCCTGAGCCTTCCAGAGCCAAACGTGCAAAGTAGAGATGGCTTTTGGTGTTGTCATTATATGTTATGCATTAAGCACCACCCGTAGTTGCTCACAGCTTATCATTCAAGCATGCACGCACGCACACACGCACATCCACAGAACACATTTTCCTATTTGGAAATTAAAACAGAAATATTAGCAAGGTGAAATGAAGGGATTACTCTTTCTCCCTTGCTAAAAGGAGATGTGACCAGGAACCTCTTTGGAGGTTTTTAAGGAGAGGCTAGGCGGCCATTTGTCAAAGAGAGTGCTTGGATTGTGTCTTCCTGCATGACAGAATGGGGTTGGACTGGATAGTCCTTGGTGTCTCTTCCAGCTTTGTGATTCTGAGGCCATTTCCGCACTACACTCTTATAGTGTGATTATTCCACTTTCAACATCCTATGGAATCCTGGGGTTTGCAGTTTCGGGAGGGGCCAGCCGGCCCCTCCTGAAACTGCAAACCCTAGGATTCCATAGGATGTTGAAAGAGGAATAATCGCACTATAAGAGTGTAGAGCGGAAATGGCCTATGACTGGAGAGAGAGAAAAGCCTCCTGGACGAGGGGTAAGTGTGTATGTGTTTGGAAAGAAGAAGAGAGGTAGATCTATGACTTCATCTGCATGGCCCTTCTGGTCTCTTCCAACTCTGTGAATCTATGATTCTATGATTTGATGTAGCCTACTTATTCCTAACCGAAAGGTGGACGTAGAGCAGAGTGGAAGGTGAGCTCTGGTGCCACTGCCAATGAGAGAGAAGTAGGAAGCTAAATAAGTAAAGAGCTCAACCTCCTGGAGAGTCTGTGCAAGTTGCACCAACTATAATCGCTCACAGCTTGCAGATGGTAACAAGTGGATGCTCTAATGGCTAAGCTGGAGATGTGCAGCCAGCCCTTCCCTCCTGCTTGTAGCTGAGCCCTCCAACCGTGGGCCATTTCCACCCTCACCTCCCCCTGGAGATGACCCATGAAAACTGGAGACCCAGAGCCAGGATCTGAGATGTGAGATCTGGTGACCCTCACTGCATGGCATCTGTGGTTCGCACACCACTCAGAGCACCTTCCTGGTTTCATGGAACCTGAGAGTGACTGGGGAGAATCACAGAATCTTAAGAGTTGGAAGAGACCACCAGGGCCGTCTAGTCCAGCCCCCTTCTGCCATGCAGGAACCCAGCATCAAAGCACTCCCGACAGATGGCCATCCAGCCTGTGCTTAAAAACCTCCAAAGAAGGAGGAGACTCCACCACACTCCATGGAGGCAGCAGCAGATTCCACGGCCGGACAGCCCTGACTGTCAGGAAGTTCTTCCTGAGGTTCAGGTGGAATCTTCTTTCCTGCAACTTGAATCCATTGCTCCTTGTCCTCATCTCTGGAACAGCAGAAAACAAGCCTCCAACCTGTTTCTGAAGGGCTCTGAGGACCAAATGTCCACCTTCACCGCATCATATTTTACTCTAGCGGGGAAAAAAATTATCAGAATTCAGACCTAAAAGATCCTGAAGGCCTTTGGGAAATATGGCTTAACTGCTGCTTCCTCTTAATATTTTCTTCCCCTCTGTGTATTCCTAGATGCATCCCCACAGGATTACCTTTCCCTGAGGCTGCTGGCTTTGCTCGGGACGCTTTGGGAGAGCAAACCATCTTTTTCCGAGGCCCTTCCTGCCCCTTCGCAGCCTTCTCTGGCCCACCCAAGCCGACCCCCAAGGAAGTTGGAGGAGGTAGAGGAGGATGGCGGTATCCTTTCAAGAATGAGAATTTATTGCCAGCGGCAGGCGGACACTCCGCGGGAGACTTCAGAAGCTTCAAGGGCTTTTGCTTGGAAGCCTCCTCGGCCTTGCTTTCCTTGTTTGGATGCACAGAGGGGAATCTGGGAACCGCCTGGCCTGACCCTTCGGGAGGCTTAGCCTCCGGGCCTTCCGAGGGGGAGGCATGTTGGACCGTGTCCATCTCTTCCAAGATTGCTTCCATCAACCCTGAACTGAAGCTGACAGGGTTTTTGAGGGCAGCCACGTAAGAGTCACGATACCGGCATCTCAGCTCATGGACCTTGGCGTCCTGGTTCAGCTTCCTCCTAAGGCATGGTGTGCAAGGACCCTCCTCCGAGTCTGGCCCTTTCCCACAGCTCCAGCTTTCCTCCATGGGCCCATTCTCTCCGTTCACACAAACAAGTCCTTTCTCAGGCTTGGGTGGTTCTTCTCCCTGAGGCTGTTGTGGATGATGAACCATAGACCCTGCCGTTGACTTAGCAGGAGAAGAGAAATCTGGTTTCTTCTCTTCTGAAAATCCCAGCAGGTTCACATACTCCCCTTCCAGGTTCTCACTAATGATATCACACAGACTTGGCAAGGCAAACAAAGAGGAATTTTTCCAGGTTCCCTGTTCAACCTTGATAAGGCCGGGATACTTCCCTTGAGTTGTCCTCTGGCTTCTATCAGCGCCACCTTTCAGCAAGGAATAAGTCTCCAGGTAGTCTGAGGAATCTTCTCGTTCCACCAAGCCTCCTGCTTTGGGCAGGTGGACAAATTCCGGAGTCACTATTTTGTTCCACGGAATAGGGACGATTCCATTCCCGGTGGCCACAAGGCAAGTGTGGAGCACCGGCCTGTCCAAGTCCTGGTTGATTTCCTCCAGCCATTCCTTGGTGAAGAGCAAAGAGCATGAGGCTTCAGGGACAGGAATCTTCTCCACAGAAGTCAGATCCCTGGAGAGGCACTTCACCACCAGGCACGCCGACTGATCCCCACAGGGCTCCGCTTGAAGGTAGAAGTCGCCAGGACGCAGGAGGAGTGGGTTCAGTGGGCCCAGGTGGACCACCACTTTCTCATGAAGGCACAATGGCCAGCCCTCATGGAGGAACACGCGGCTGATGTAAGGGGCCTGGTGGGCAGAGAGAGACCAGAGATCAGAGCTCCAGAAAGTACCTTTTGAAAGCAGTTCATTTCCGTTACTTATAGAACCATACAACCCTAGAGTTGGAGGAGACCCCAGGGTCCATCCACTCCAACCCCATTCTGCCCTGCAGAAAGACACCATCAAAGCATTCCTGACAGACGGCCATCCAGCCTTTATTTAAAAACCTCCAAAGAAGGAGACTCCATCACATTCCCAGGCAGCAGCATATTCCACTGTTGAACTGTTCTTCCCAAGGTTTAGGAGGAATGTCTTGTCCTGAAGTTATTGTATCTCTCGTTAACAGCAAGCTACTGACTTGTAATGCATTCTTTCTAAAATCTGGGGAACATGGGCACGTATCAGCACTTGCTGTGCACCCAAAATGAATGAGAAAAGCCTCATATTCCATTAGGACAACTCACTGAAAAACCATGAATAATGGCATAAGCGGTGACAGTTGGTGGCTCCTTGTTTGGGTGGAGCAGGTGAATTTGCTCTCACTTTAGGCCTCAACTGTATAGGAGCCCTGGTGGCGCAGTGGTTAAATGCTAGTACTGCAACCACAAGGTTGTGAGTTCGATCCTGTCTGGCTCCAAGGTTGACTCAGCCTTCCATCCTTCCGCAGGTCGGTAAAATGAGTACCCAGCTTGTTGGGGGCAATTAGCTAAAATACATTGTAAACCGCTTAGATAACACTCAGTTGATAAGCGATATAGAAATAAATGAGCTAAATGATATATAGGAGCTATCCTTGCTGCCTGGGAGTCTCCTTCTTTGAAGGTTTTTAAAGAGAGGCTGGGAAGCCGTCTGTTGGGAGTGCTTTAATTGTGTCTTCCTGCATGGCAGAATGGGGTTGAACTGGATGACTCTTGGTGTCTTTTCCAACTCTAGGATTTTAAGACTCTAACCCCCTTCCTCAAAATATGTCCAGCACCGTGGACAATTGCTTGCACAAATTTAGTCTAAAATCAGGAATGAGTTCACCATCCCACTGACTTAGAGCCCCAGTTAGCATCCTCCACCTAGTCTTCCACCCCACAGCACAGCCTCCCCACATCCAGTATATCTGCTGTCAGCAAGATCTATAGGGGAGGAAGAACTCAGCCTCGTTTCTCTGCTTCCTCCTGGCCACGTGGAATGCTGCAGCACCAGCATCCTAGGAAAATGACCCCTGAGAGATGCAATTCTCCAGGGGCCCAGTAGGCAAAACACTGGCCCAAGAACCAACAGGTTTCATCAGAGATGAACACAGATGCCCTCATGGTATTATTTCCTGGATGTCTGGGAGTGGGAAACACATGCTTTTTCTGGAGATCAGCTGCAGGCATGCAATACAACTTAAAACATTTCGGTGTGGCAATGTGGGTGTGAGCAAAATGAGGGCATTCACCTTCCAACAAGAATTCTGCCCCCCAAATGTCATTTTCATAGGACTTCATGGTTTCCAGGCCTTCTACCATCACTCTCTTCTGGACATGTTCCAGCTTGTCAATATCCTTCCTGAACTGTGGTGCCCAGAACTGGACCTAGAATTCCAGGAGGGTACTATGACTTCCCTTGACCTGAGCACTAGACTCCTATTGATGCAGCCTAGAATTGCATTGGCTTCTTTAGCTGCTGCATCACATTGCTAAATCATGTTCGGTTTGTGGTCTACCAGTGCCATTTCTGCACTAGACAGTTTAGCGCTATGATTCCACTTTCAACATCCTATGGAATCCAGCCGGCCCCTCCCGAAACTGCAAGCCCCAGGATTCCATAGGATGTTGAAAGTGGAATCATAGCACTATAACTGTCTAGTGCGGAAATTCTGTGAGACTCCTAGATCCCTTTCACACGTACTGTGGCCAAGCCAGGTGTCACCCATCTTATATCTATGCATTTCATTTCTTCTGCCCAAGTATAGCACCTTACAATTCTCCGTGTTGAAATTCACTTTCTTAGTTTTGGCTCAGCTTTCCAATTTCAATGGTCTGCTTTTAGACAATCAGCTTCTTCAATCCTTTTCAATCTTTTACAACCCATATATTTGAAGTGTGGACTTCTCTTTTCTCCCTGTGGGTACTGGCTGTGATTGAAAAAGGTTGAAAGAGTGAGCTGTCAAACGATGACCGCGTGCTGCTTTTTCTCTCAATCAACTCAGCACCATGTTTTTTTGGTTTAGTCTCTACCCAAGACTGAAAAAAAGATGATGCTAAGTTAATTTGCTCCTGCATTTTGATGATTTCCACTTTTCGACAGTGCTCTGGTCCCTTACTTGTTCGCTAAGTGAGGCGCACCTGTAAATATATTTTACTCTCCAGTTTCCTTTTATTTTAATGGCTCTGCCTGGGGAAAGATACAAGGTGGATCTGGCCCATCCCGGTGTTCATAGCTACCCAAAGAGGCATCTCACCAAAACCCAAAACTAAGGCCCTTTCCGCAACGCACCTTTTCACGGAGCTGGGGTGCGGGGATCGCGCGAGCAGGATCCAGAGAGAGGCTCTCGCGTCCTGGTTCCTTCAGCTCCGCAGCTGCCGCCCACTCACGCAAGACCACCGCCCTCTTCCTTCCTCAGTGCAGCCTGGGAGTTTCCCAGGCTACACTGGGGCAGGAAGCACGAGCACTGTGGCTCCGGAGCTCCGCATGCACAGCAAGTGCACACGGGGCCCCAGAGTGATGCGCAATCATGCACCATTTTCAGCTCAAAGAGGAAAATGAAAAAGTGCGCAAGTGGCTCCTGCCAGAACCTGAAGCGTTGCGCAATTGTGAGTGCGTCGTGTGGACCGCTCCTCACATTCACGCAACACTTGAGGGGCTCTTTCGCATGGCAAATGCCGTGCAAAAAGGGCCTAAATGTGCATATATTGGGAGTTAGAGTTTCCCAGGGTGTTAGCCCCTTGGGGGAAATTCTATGAAAGCTAAAACTGTTAAGAATCAGCCTCCTTTTAGCAGAGTAGGAGAAAAAGCATGTCTCAATCTCTGTGTGGCTTCCCTGAACTGAGACTGACTAAGAAAATAAAACAAGGCAGGCAGGTTCAGGTTGCAAAGTTGGAAAAGTTTACTCATGGCTTTGGGGAACCTACATCCTAATTAGCTAATGAAAAGATCAGGTAAAGGTGAGGGCTTCCTTCTTAACTCACCATCTTCTTGGTGGAGAGGTGAAGCATGGTCAGAGGAAAGGAAATAGAAGCAAAAAAATGGGAAAGAAAATGAGGTCTGAGAAGTGTGGTCTTTTATGACAAGCCAATGACCCCAGGGTCTATCCTGGGTCCTATGGTCTGGTCACCTGGTTACCATAGCCATGCATTTAAATAATGCAAAGAACAAGACTGAGGCTTTAGGTGAGAAGGCAGAAAGCTTTGACGTGCAAAAGAAATTCTATGCTAGCTGAGCCCCACTTGCCTTAGAACAAGAGGGGAGGGAAAGAGAATGCCAGAATTTTCCAACATCAGGAAACTGCCCTGTGTCCCTCCGAAGACCAGACTCTTTCAGTCAGAGGTCACCTCGTTCATGTCCCTCCCACTGCCTGGAGGAAGGACCATCTCTCCTGGCATAACTAGAAGTGATGTCACGTCACTTCCACTTCCAGGATTTGGCTGAAATACAATTTAATTTTTGAGGGGTTTGCTAAATTGGAGGATTCAAAGAGACCCCAAAACATCACCTTTTTATTTGGATGTTTTGGGATGGTCTTTTGGCCAAGAATTCCACCAGCATCCCTCATATAGTTGGGGACTCCAGGGCTTGCAAAATAGAGTCCCAGGGGCCCTACGCGGCCGTTGCCACCCCAGCTGTACTTACACAGGCGGCCTGGCGCACGTGCTCCAGGAGGCCCCTTGGAAGGGACGAGAAAGTCCAGGAGGCAGCACAGCCCGTCCCCGTGGTACTTGGCCTCCAGGACACGGAAGAGCTGGCTGAGGACCGTCGGGGCTGTGGCCTCAAAGGGAGGGAAGAGGCCAGAGAGTGTAGTCTGCACAGCGGCGTCCAGAGACTGTGGATCCTATTGTGGGAAAGAAGAAACAGCAGTTGGAATAACGAGCCATCCATTGGGGTCGGGTGGCAAGTTTGCTGATGGCGCAAAATTATTTTAGGGTGGTTCGAAGACAGCCAATGTAATGTAGTGGTTTTATGGTGGACGTGCAGTTTCGGGTCAGTCTAGATGACCTCTGGGTGTGAGGGAAAAGCAGTTAATTTCCTCTGCAATTGAAGTCCCTCTGTGTTTGAAGGAAAGACAAAGAAACCTTGTATAATGGAATGTTATCGGTTTAGTTTGACGTACTAGCTTTTGGCAACGCTACAGAAGATGTGCAACATTTTGTAGACACTGGTGGGAACACATCAGTTTCCTTTCTTGAACATGTGATATTTGCACTGGAAATGTATCAATTGTTGTGAATGTAAAGGGGCAGGGCTCAGTCTTTTGGGAATGATCCCACTGGGACAATAAACAATTTTCCTAAAACCGTGGGTCTCTATCTCTGTTCTGCTACAGCTTGAGTGTTGGACGACAACTCTGGGAGGCCCATGTTCGAATCCCCACTCAGCCATGGAAACCTATCGGGTGACCTTGGGCAAGTCACACTCTCTCAGCCTCAGAGGAAGGCCACAGTAAACCCCCTCTGGATAAATCTTGCCAAGGCTCCCTGCCTGGTAAATGGTTTTATATCTGACAGCCAGCATGCTGTTGCAGACTGAGAGTTCACTTAGGACTGGGAGTCCAAGGTTCGAATTTCCACTCCGTCCTGGGAACCCCACTGGGTGAGCAAGTCTCACTCTCTCAACCTAAGAGGAAAGCAATAGCAAAGCCCCTCTGAACAAATTTTGCCAACAAAACCCCAGGTCACTAGAATTCAAAGTCAACTTGCAGAGGAGAACAAGTGTGGTGGTTTGAGCGAGGAGCTACAACTCTGGGAGGTCAGAACTCAAAAGCCTCACTGGCCCCCCCGGGGGCACATCACACTCTCTCAGCCCCGGAGGAAGACAATGGTGGCAAAAAACCCTCTGAATAATAAATCTTGCCAAGAAATCTCTCCCAAACAACGAGAACATTTATTTATAACACCCTTCTCACCAAAGGGCAGAAGATCAACATATAGCCATTTCCGCACGAGGCTGTTATAGCACTATGATTCCACTTGCAACATCCTCTGGAATCCTGGGGTTTGCAGTTGCACTGCAAACCCCAGGATTCCAGAGGATGTTGAAAGTGGAATCTGCAAACCCCAGGATTCCAGAGGATGTTGAAAGTGGAATCATCGCACTATAACAGCCTCGTGCGGAAATGGCCATAGAGTCAACGACATGGATGATAAAATATAACCCTATAAATATACATAAAGCGAAATCACCCACCACCACCACCACCAGTCGCTATCCACCTCTGCATCCCCACACACAGCTCAGCATCCTAAACCGGCAAATCAAAGAGGAAGATCTTCAATTCCTTATGAAAGTGGGTGGGATCCTCCCCCAGCCAGAGGTCCAAAGAAAAACGGTTCCACCATGTGGACCCAGATCTGGAAAGGCTTGCAGCTTGGACAGGGCTGTCCACCTCATAGGATCATAGAATCGTAGAGTTGGAAGAGACCCCAGGGGGCATCCAGTCCAACCCCCTGCTATGCAGGAACACCCGTCAAACACACCTCGGTGGGACAGATAATAATCCCTTGACCCCATACTGTTGGCATAAGTCAGGATCCCTCGCGGGCACGTAATGAAGAAGCAGAAGAAACAGAAGGAGGAAGAGGAAGGGCAGAGGAGGAGGAAACACCTGGAGCACCTGACACACCCATGCAGACTGCAGAGGGGTTGTGGAGGCGAAAACTAGCTCAGTGTGTCCCTGCAGGGTTGCTCACTGAATTAGAAGTCCAAACATGTGGGGAGAAGGATAGACAACAGAAGGCGAGGATTTGGAGAAAAAGGCTTATTCATGCCATTGCCTGAGCCCACGGGCTGGATTCCATTCAGTGTCATATATAGGGGTAAGTTGTGTTGCACATGCATGGTATTTTTAATGAACAAGGGCAGATGGCCATCCAGCCTCCACTTAAAAACCTCCAAAGAAGGAGACTCCACCACATTCCACTGAGGCAGCAGCATATGTATCCCACAGTCAAATTGCTCTTGCTGTCAGGAGGTTCTCCCTAATGTTGAGGTAGAACCTCTTTTGCTATCGCCTGGAGCCATTGCTCCATGTCCTAGTCTCTAGAGCAACAGAAAACAGGCTTGCTCCATTCTCCCTATGACATCCCTTCAAATATTTAAACATAGCTATCACGTCAGCTTTTAACCTTCTCTCCTCCAGACTCAACACACCAGCTCCCTCAGCTGCTGCACTCGCTGGAAGCCAGATCTTGCTCCCAACGCCAGGAGCACAAAACTGACTCTCCACAGCCCACATTCAAAGGCTTCTCATGCTCTTCTAGTGGCTACCACGTGCCTCGCAGTTGTGGGAATTGATCCTGAGGTCTCATCCACATTACACAATTAGAGCACTGATTTCTCTGCCACGCTCCATCCTATGGCATCCTGGGATCCGTAGTTTGGGAATGCCCTAGACACCTCTGGTGGAACGTTCTGAATACCTCAAAAAACTATATATCCCTGGATTCCCTAGGAGGAAGCCACAGCAGTTAAAGTGGAAAAACAGCACTATAATTGTGCAATGTGAAAGAGACAGAAGCGATAGCATCCAGAAAAAGGCAATTAAGCATGGGAAGGCTGCCTTCTTTCTTTTCCAACAGGGCTCCTATGCCCATAAAAGCTTCAGGATGGGCAGAGGCAGTCTCTCCCATCATCTCCAGGTCTCAGCCATTTGGGGACAATTTGCTGCTGAATTTGTGGCTTTCTGATGCTTCTGGCGAGTGAGGAAATATCAGCCATGATTTTTGCGGCTGGACGATGACTCTTTGATGTAATTTGGGAGCAGAAACAGCTCCCCAAATATTTTTTTAAAGGGGGGCTTTGCAGAGTGTCAGGGGGTTTCAAAGGCCATTAAAGAAGTTTCAGGGGGCCATTTATCATCCATGGGCCACGCCCTTGCAATAGCAAGAAGAAGTCACACAGTCTCTCTCTCTCTCACACATACCCCTTGGAGATCATCCCCTGGAAGATGGGAGTTGCAATGACAATAAGTCATAAAATGGGAGTTGCAGTCCAGTACATCCAGATTGCGCTGGGGGGAGGCTAGTTCATTCACAAACTTCCAAGATTGTGAAAATAATGCTCTGGCACGAGGTGATAAATTCAGAATCTCAACAGCCCCATCCAACCAACCTCTGTTTATGCAAAGATGAAAACATCTGACTCTTGGAGGTTGCTCCGCGCCTCCTCTTTGTCCAGCAAGGGCTCTTGGAGGCGCCTGGAACATCAGTCCAGTATAAGCAAACTTGAACGAGTCCTCCGCCCTCGTATCCCAGGGCCGGGAGGCCCAGCCGGCCTGGCTCAGAGAGAACAGAACCCTGTGTCCCTCCTTCCCTCCCTTGCAAAATTTTGCTTCCCGACATGAAAAGATGTTTGCAGAGCTCTGTCCCGCCAGCCCACGCTGGAGCCTGGAGGGACCACCCAGAGAACTCGGCACAGGCCAGGAGACCTTCCCAGGCACAGCATGTCTGATGTGACGGAGAAGGGAGCGGGGCCAGATCTCAGATGAGGACAGGGAACTGTGAGAAAATCATCAGAGCTTCCAACAAAAGTACTGTCTTTTGGGCACGCCAGCTCCCCAAATCCCCCAATCAACAAGGGACTGATCACTTTTAAAGAAGTAGAATATATACATATATATATATTACGAAGCATGAGAAAGTCATCACAGCTTGAAAGAAAAGCATAAATGCTTTGGGACTACAACGACTTGGACGAAGGAATAGAGGGCAATGCTCATCAAATTTGCAGATGACACCAAACTGGGAGGGGTTGCTAATACGCCAGAGGACAGGATCAAAATTCAAAATGACCTGGATAGATTGGAGAGCTGGGCCAAGGCGAACAAAATGAAATTCAACAGAGAGAAGTGTAAGGTCCTACACTTAGGTAGAAAGAACGGAATACAGAAATATAGGATGGGGGACACGTGGCTGGATAGCAGTACGTGTGAAAGGGATTTAGGAGTCTTCATAGACCACAAGCTGAACATGAGCCAGCAGTGTGATGCGGCAGCCAAGAAAGCCAATGCAATTCTCGGCTGCATCAATAGGAGTCTGGTGTCTAGATCGAGGGAGATCCTGGTACCACTCTACTCTGCTTTGGTTAGACCCCATCTTGAATCCTGTGTCCAGTTCTGGGCACCCCAATTCAAGAAGGACATGGTCAAGCTGGAGCAGGTCCAGAGGAGGGCGACCAAAATGGTGAGAGCCCTGGAAGCCATGAAGCCCTATGAGGACAGACTTAGAGAGCTGGGGATGTTTAGTCTGCAGAAGAGAAGGTTAAGAGGGGACATGAGAGCCACGTTTAAATATTTGAAGGGATGCCATGTAGAGGAAGGAGAGGGCTTGTTTTCTGCTGCTCCAGAGACCAGGACAAGGAGCAATGGATTCAAGCTACAGGAAAGGAGATTCCACCTGAACCTGACAGTCAGGGTTGTCCAGCCGTGGAATCTGCTGCCTCCATGGAGTGTAGCGGAGTCTCCTTCCTTGGAGGTTTTTAAGCAGAGGCTGGATGTTAGGAGTGCTTTTAAGGGTGTTCCTGCATGGCAGAAGGGAGTTCGACTGGATGGCCCCCTGGGGTCTCTTCCAACTCTACATTTCTATGATTCTACAACTCCCAAAATACAGTAACTGGAGGATTCCAAGACCTGCTGTGGAAGCCAGGGGAAAGCAACCTTTTCAAATTGGAAAGCATGAGAAAATGATCAAAACTTGAAATAGAAGCATTAAGCGTTGACTTTTTTGTAGTTAATACTCCCAGAATCCTCCAAGCCATCCCTAGTTGGGAGGTCTGTTCTTTCTGAGTGAGCCCATGTTGGTTTGAGAGATTCTGGGATCTGTACTACAAAAAAAGGAACATTCCCAAACTACCAAGATTTGGAGAAAAATGCATCTGGAAGAGATTGCTGAAACCGAACCAGTTGCTTTCCAAGAAAGCATTTGAGATTCTCATAAAACCAAACCGGTGCCAGCCTAGGAAATTTCATCAGCAGCCTTGTGATGTCCCCTTGCTTTGTTGTCAAACTCTTGGCATCTGGAGTTGTCCTGCAGACAAATGGAAATCCCAGCTGTTGCTCCCACTGCTGCTTCTGCTGGGAGGGATTTCAACTGAAATTCAGCCCCTTGGAGGCTTTCTGGGAAAGTTCTGAAAAACCATCTTCCCCCAAAGAGATGCGAAGGGGACTTGGAGCAGAGCTGGGTCTTCCAATTTCTCTCCTGGGGCCCATGCGCACTATGCAACGATAGCTCTTCATTCCATGTTTTTTTTTACTGCCATGGCAACATCCTATGATATAATGAGATTTCTATTTTAAGGAGGGAGAAGATTAAGAGGGGACATGATGACCATGTTTCAATAGCTGAAGGGATATCTCATGAGAGATGGAGCAAGCTTATTTTCTGCTGCTCCAGAGACAAGGAAAAGAGATTCCACCTAAAGATTAGGAAGAGTTTCCTAAGGGTACCATAGAATCATAGAATCATAGAAATGTAGAGTTGGAAGAGACCCCAGGGGCCATCCAGTCCACCCCCCTGCCAAGCAGGAACACCCTCAAAACACTCCCGACAGATGGCCATCTAGCCTCTGCTTAAAAACCTCCAAGGAAGGAGACTCCACTACACTCCGAGGCAGCAGATTCCACTGCCGGACAGCCCTGACTGTCAGGAAGTTCTTCCTGAGGTTCAGGTGGAATCTCCTTTCCTGCAGCTTGAATCCATTGCTCCTTGTCCTGGTCTCTGGAGCAGCAGAAAACAAGCCCTCTCCCTCCTCTACATGGCATCCCTTCAAATATTTAAACATGGCTCTCATGTCCCCTCTTAACGTTCTCTTCTGCAGACTAAACATGCCCAGCTCTCTAAGTCTATCCTCATAGGGCTTCATGGCTTCCAGGCCTCTCACCATTTTGGTCACCCTCCTCTGGACATGCTCCAGCTTGTCAATATCCCTCTTGAATTGGGATGCCCAGAACTGGACACAGGATTCAAGATGGGGTACCAGCTCTTTGGCAGTGGAATACGCTTCCTTGGAGTGTGATAGAGTCTCCTTCTTTGGAGAAGATTTTTAAGGAGCGGCTGGATAGCCACCTGCCAAAGGGACCGCTTGGATTGTGTATTCCTGCATGGCAAAATAAAGTTGGACTGGATGGCCCTTGGGGTCTCTTCCAGCTCTAGGATTCTATGAGATTCTGCCAAATAGCTCCTAGTGAAAGACAATTCTCTCTCCTTGTGCTGCTGTTTGCCCCATTCCAAAGTGGCTAATGCTGCAGGCCATTTCCCTGGGATTGCTAGCCGTGCCTCCTGACCTACACACGGATGTTTCATTCCTGCCCTGCCCTCATTTCTGTTCCAGTGTCCCCACTGGTTTACCTTCCAGCCGCCTGGTTCCCATCCTTCCCGTCTCCTTTGCTTTGGAATGCCTGCCTCTTCCAAAGTCAGCTTGTTTGGCTCCACCTTGCCCCAGTCTGGTTAATCTCATTTTCATGAAGTGCTCTTTTCCTGTTTGCAAGGCAGCTGTCTAACAGACACGGAAAGAGCGATGCCTCATGAGCGTGGCCCCAAAAAGTGTTCTTGTGGCCCTGATCCCTCCATGCTCCCTAGGGTGTCTTTTCTTGGCTGAAAGAAGATGAATTGCTTCCCTGGGAAACCTAGAGAGGCAATTCACCTTTTAAATAAATTGTGTGTCCACCCTCTAAGCTGCAGCTCCCTGGAAACGAGGCCAGTGCCACACACACCCCAGCGAGAATTCTGCTCCCCAGTGAAATTTCCCTTCGAACCCCACATTTCAAGCTCTGTAGTAACTTAAAACATACATTTAGAAATTAGAAAACATTTAGAAATAAAGCTTGGGCATCCAAAGAAAAGGCAAAGTGAGCACAGCAGATAGAAGCACATAACGCATGGAAGAAACAGAAGGATGCAGAAGAGTTTTAGATGCAAAGGATTTTCAGTGTCTCATTCTTTGCAAGGGTGGAGATGAATGGGGACTAATGAAAAATATTTTGAGGGTTTCACAATTCTAATTGGGGAGCAGTACCCTCATATTGTCCTTCCCCCCTCTCCAGCTACCACCCTGTCCCCACAGCGCTGTTTAACTTCAACTTTTTATCGTTTTACATCACTGGGAATGGGCTTCTGGCCACATTTCCTTCTTCAGTTTGTTTCTAATTTTTCCTCCATTTCTGGCAGCCTTGTGGTCCCCCAGGGCAGAAAAGGGGTCCCCACATCAGCTGCAGTTGTCCACCCCTGGTTTAAATGCATCATTTACATGAAGGATGGGGAGAGATATTTGAGGAGGAATCTCAGAGGGAAAGAAAAAGAGGAAAAGGCAGCATTATTCCAGCTGGAATCCTGTGTCCAGTTCTGGGCACCACAGCTCAGGAAAGATATTGACAAGCCGTAACATGTCCAGAGAACGGCGACCAAAATGGAAAAAGGCCTGGAAGCCACAAAGCCCTCTGAGAAGCCGCTTAGGGAGCTGGGGATGTTCAGCCTATAGAAGAGAAGGTTAAGAGGGGACATGACAGCCAGGTTCAAATATTGGAAAGGATGTCCTATGGAAGATGGGGCAATCTTGTTTTCTGCTGCTGCAGAGACTGGGACATGGCGCAATGGCTTCAAACTACAGGAAAAGAGGTTCCATCTAAACATTGGGAAGAACTTCCTGAGGGTAAGAGTACTTCAAATACAGTGGAACCCATTGCTGCCTCCATGGAGTGTGGAGGAATCTCCTCCTTCTCTGGAGATTTTCAAAGGGAGCCTGGAAGACCACCTGTCAAAGGGGGGGGTTTGATGGTGTCTTTGTGCATGGCAAAAGGGGGTTGGACTGGATGGTCCTGGGGGTCGCTTCCAACTCTAGGATTACAAAGGGAGCCCTGGTGGCGCAGTGGTTAAATGCTAGTACTGCAACCACAAGGTTGTGAGTTTGATCCTGCCGGGCTCCAAGGTTGACTCAGCCTTCCATCCTTCCGCAGATGAGTACCCAGCTTGTTGGGGGCAATTAGCTAAAATACATTGTAAACCGCTTAGATAACACTCAGTTGATAAGCGGTATAGAAATAAATGCTATTGCTATATTGCTATATATTACAAAGAGAGAAGCCTCCTGGGAGAGGCCTGGATCCTGCACCATTTGCTGCTCCACTTGCAGTTTCAAGGCAATGGGTGAGGAAAGGGTGTGTGTGTGTGTGTGTTTGGAACAGAGAGGAGAGGCAGATCTACCATTTCCTCTGGATCTCTCCCCTTCTGTCTGTGACGAGGCAGAGAGGGGGACGGTTTACAGGAGTTTCCCACTCCCACACACCCTCTTTCCAAACAGCTGCAAATGATCCCTGCCTGCCTCCCTGGAGTTCCGCACTCTCGGTGCCAAACTTGTGTTCCCTCTCCTGGAGACGGGACGGGGCGGCTCTCTTTCTTCCTCCTCGTGAGAAAGAGGAGCCTCCCTCCAGCCAGAGGAGGGAGACCAGCTTGCACGCTGGCAGGGAAGTGGGAGCTTTGTGGGGTTACCGTAGGCCTGTGGATGGCCAGAGGGGACTCTCACAACAGGGCCAAAACCCTCAACGCCTCCCTGGCTGGGCAAAGAACAAGAGACAATAATCCTCAGCTTCACAGCTCTGCTGCCTGAGACCAGAGACCCTTCCACACTACATTCTTATAGCTTGATTATTCCACTTTTAACATCCTATGGAATCCTGGGGTTTGCAGTTTAGGGAGGGGCCAGGGAGCCCCTCCCGAAACTGCAAACCCCAGGATTCCATAGGATGTTGAAAGTGGAATAATCGTGCTATAAGAGTGTAGTGTGGAAATGGCCAAAGTGAGGATCCTGGCCCAATGAAGAACCAGATAATGCTGTTACACTCAACCAGAGCATCAAAGAGCCAGAAGGGACCTCAAGGGCCATCTAGTCCAACCCCATTTCATTGCAGCATTCCCAAAAGATGGTTATCAAACTTCTCTTTAAAGACCTCCAAAGGAGGTCTACTTTACTGTTTAACAGCTCATAGAGTCAAGAGGCTCTCCCTAGTATTTAACTGGAATCTCTTTGCTTGCAATTTAAGTCCACTGGTTTGTGTTCTAGTCCACGAAGCAGCAGAAAACAAGCTCCTTCCGTCTCCAGATACTGGCATTCCTTCCTTAACAAGCTCCTTCCGTCTCCAGATACTGGCATTCCTTCCTTTGCCTCTGACAAAGAAGCCCTTTTCTAGACAAGATTTTGGTACCTTATCAACCCCCTTCTCCCCCTCCTCTATTTAGCTGGAATTTTTTTTAGCAGTGTCAGCATTGGGAGGATGGTGGAAGGCTAAAGTACCCAGCTTGTTGGGGGCATGTATAGAAAAATATGTATAGAAATACATGCTATTTGTAAGTTGTTTGCCGCCTCGATCCATATGGAGAGGCGGGATACAAATAAAATAAATAATAATAATAAAGAAATAATAAAGAAACACAGAATTTCAGTGTTAGGTTGCAGCAGCACTGCTGCAGTAAACATTAAAATAAAGCTGGAGCTGGGAAAGTATGGAATTATGGTATTTCTGATTCTACTATAGAGTCATAGAATCATAGAATCATAGAAATGTAGAGTTGGAAGAGACCACAGGGGCCATCCAGTCCAACCCCCTGCCATACAGGAACACCCTCAAAGCACTCCCGACACATGCCCATCCAGCCTCTGCTTAAAAACCTCCAAGGAAGGAGACTCCACTACACTCCGAGGCAGCAGATTCCACTGCCGGACAGCCCTGACTGTCAGGAAGTTCTTCTTGAGGTTCAGGTGGAATCTCCTTCCCTGCAGCTTTAATCCATTGCTCCTTGTCCTGGTCTCTGGAGCAGCAGAAAACAAGCCCTCTCCCTCCTCTACGTGGCAACCCTTCAAATACTTAAACATGGCTCTCATGTCCCCTCTTAACCTTCTCTTCTGCAGACTAAACATACCCAGCTCTCTAAGGCCCTTTTCGCACTGAGGCTTCTAGCGCAAGCGGGGGAGGCCGGCAAGCGCAAGAAGGCTCCTCCAGGAGGCTGCCGCTTCCCCCTCCTTCCTTCCGCAGGCGAAGGAACCAGCGGGGAATTGGCACCGAAGGAGGCTTGCCGCGCAAGCCGCCCTCCCCCATGCGAAGCGGGAGACCTCGCGCCGGATTCCTCCCCTGCGTGCGCGCGCGAAGCGGGCGGCGTCGCGCCGGATTCCTCCCCCGTGCGCGCCGGATTCCCCCCCGCGCACGCGAAGCGGGCGGCGTCGCGTCCCCCCCCGCGCGCGCGCGAAGCGGGTGTCGCGTCTGTCGCGCTACTTCCCCACCCCGCTCCTTCCTTCCGCAGGGGCGGAGGGAAGGAAGCGCAACCCGGCCGGCTCCCGGAGGCTCCGCACAAAAGGTAAGTGCGGGTGGGCGCCAGGAGCATTGCGCGAGCGCGGGGTGATTTTCGCTTGGACACAAAAATCAAAAAACCCGCGCTCGCACCGCTTCAGCCCCGTGAGCCAGGCAGAAGTGGGAGTGCGTCGTGCGGAGCTACGCTCCCACTCCCGCGAGGCTCACGGGGCTGTCGCGTGAGCAAAGGCCCGTGCGAAAAGGGCCTAAGTCTATCCTCATAGGGCTTCATGGCTTCCAGGCCCCTCACCATTTTGGTCGCCCTCCTCTGGACTTGCTCCAGCTTGTCAATATCCTTCTTGAATTGGGGTGCCCAGAACTGGACACAGGATTCAAGATGGGGTCTAACCAAAGCAGAGGAGAGGGGTACCAGTACCTCCCTCGATCTAGACACCAGACTCCTATTGATGCAGCCAAGAATTGCGTTGGCTTTCTTGGCTGCCGCATCACACTGCTGACTCATGTTCAGCTTGTGGTCTGTGAAGACTCCTAGATCCCTTTCACACGTACTGCTATCCAGCCACGTGTCCCCCATCCTATATTTGTGGATTCCATTCTTTCTACCTAAGTGTAGGACCTTACACTTCTCTCTGCTGAATTTCATTTTGTTCGCCCTGGCCCAGCTCTCCAATCTGTCCAGGTCATTTTGAATTTGGATCCTGTCCTCCGGCATATTAGCAACCCCTCCCAATTTGGTGTCATCTGCAAATTTGATGAGCATGCCCTCTATTCCTTCATCCAAGTTGTTGATAAAAATATTGATTTTTACTATATCTGTGTCCGCCCACCTACAACAGGAAAAGTAAACAGCAGCTGCCTCCAGAACCCCTTGCTGCACATTTATGAACAGAGAAACAGAGGGGGGGGAAGGGAAAGCAGATAAGCCTGCCTTAGAAACGTACAAGCATAGTTTGGCCACCAAAATGGAAATCATAAGAAAAGCGGAAAATAGTGAAAGAAAAAGAATCATCCCTGGATACTTTTTGGAAGAAGCCTTCAAGCAGTCTCTAAAAAGTTCAAAATAACTTTGTTAACTTATGCAAAGCTTACCTGAACGGGTTGTTTCATTTCACAGGTGCACAGTGTTAGTTTGGGATAAAAAGTTTGCTGAAACCTGTCAAACTGCTCTTCCGTTTTTTGCAGCGCAGGAACCTACTCCTGTTCTTTCCATGTTAGTTCTGTCTCCGGTACCAAATTTGCTGCTGAAGAGGCACCCTCCCAAGAAACACATCTCCATCATTCAGTGAAGGAGACCTGGATTTAAAGGGGGCTCTATTTCATCACCTCTCAGTCCTCTCTTCTCCAAGTTAAACATCCCCAACTTCTATAAGCCATTCCTCCTAAGGCTTGGTTTCCAAATTCCACAAAATGAACTATTCCACTAGGCAACTGAGTTTGGACAATCTGCAAGGTGGCTGCACATCAGTGGGTTCTAAGCAAAAAATTCACCCATCAAGCCAAAATAAATGAGTGAATATTATAACTATGCCACCACACTCTTTTGCAGGCAAGGGGGACCCTCTTCTCCTTCTAGATTGAAACTGACTAGCCCTGCTATCATTTTTGGGAGAAAAAACAACATAAAAGAAATGCACACAGTGCCCTTTCCACATTAAACGTTCTGACTTTCACGAATGTGATTATTTGCAAGGCTTGTGTCTTCCTGCCCTCCCTCCGCATTCTCCCTGTCCCATTCCCTTACTTTTTACCCAGGCATGTGTGGGTCTTCCACACCCGCAAAAGGCAAGATTCCCTTACAAAAGGCAAAGGAATGGGAGAGGGGAGCCCAGAAAGGGAATAGGAAAGCATGAACCTATGTTCCCTCACTAGCAAACTCAGATGGTGCGGGGGGGGAGTATTTGTGGTTTTTCAATTTTTGCAAGGGTTCTGTATCCCTCATGAAAGTGGAGGGGCCACCGCATGCAAAAGCATCCATAAGCATTGCTCACTTTTTTTTTTCCTGCGTGAAACCAGCTGATGCAAGCTGTTCAGATGTTTTTCCTTCGGACCAATTTAATTCCCAAAGGTATGAACACTTCCGACCTGGTGGTGGTCAATCTAAAGGCCCATCCATACTGTATAATTATAGCACTTTGATTCCACTTCAACTGCCACGGCTCCATCCTGAGGAACCCTGGGATTTGCAGTTTTGCAAGGTACTTGGAACTGTTATTTTTAATTAATTCATTTTTATCCTGCTTTTCTTCCATATGGAGCCCAAAGTGGGTTATGCAGGACATTAAAAACAATTTGCAATACAAAAAATAAATAAATTAACTATTCAGTAACAGCCTAGTTGAAAACATTCATTTGGAACAGTTAAAAGCACATTTTAAAAAACAGCACACACATTGCACTGTCCCGACCAGCTGAAAGCCTGTTTAAATAAGGAAGTCTTTGCTTGGCAGTGGGAAGAATGCAGAGAGTGGACTAACAGTGACCATTCCCATACGAGATTGTTATAGCGGTATGATTCCACTTTCAATATCCTATGGAATCCTGGGGTTTGCAGTTTCGGAAGGGGCCAGCCGGCCCCTCCCGAAATTGCAAACCCCAGGATTCCATAGGATATTGAAAGTGGAATCATACCGCTATAACACTCTAGCCTCACCAGACTACAGACCCCATGGCAGTGAAAGTGGTATCAGGGTGTTATAAATGTGTAGTGTGAAAGTGTTACAGTGGATAAACAAACCACACCTCACCATGCTCCAGATGGACACAGAGCTGGCTTGAACCCCTGAACACAAGGTAAGGAAGACAGAAAAGAGAAGGAAAGAAAGACAGACACACACACAGATAATTTTGGCCAAAGGATCCCTCTAGCAAGCACCAATAGTAATGACTCCAGAAGGATGATTTTATTCTTCTAGGCTTCCCTTCTTATATTATTTTTATGTTTATCTTAAAGAATGCTTACAGGTAAAAAAAAGATTCCAGCATCAGCAGAGTCACAGCTTGGACACGTGTTACATTCTGACTGTTAACATTCCTAAGTCTGGCCATTTCCGCACTAGTCTGTTATAGCGCGATGATTCCACTTGCAACATCCTCTGGAATCCTGGGGTTTGCAGTTTCGGGAGGGGCCAGTCGGCCCCTCCTGAAACTGCAAACCCCAGGATTCCACAGGATGTTGAAAGTGGAATAATAGCACTGTAACGGTCTAGTGCGGAAATGGTCTCTGTGTTGTTCCAAGCAACACCCTGGATCATTCCCAAAGCCATCTTTCACCATAGCAGTGTCCTTTGCTTGTAAATACTGATTATAAACAGGAGCGGAGCAGAATAAACAATTCCAAAGCAAGGTTGCTTGGTGAGCTACAATTGCCCATGCTATCCATCAATATCAAAGCAAATTTCCAGCCTGACAAAAGGGCCTGAAGTATGCTAATTTTTTCAAGGAAAGATGTTTTGGCTCATCTACTACCCAATATACTGTGCTGCACAATATACAAGAAGTGTTGTTTCCTGGTGGTGGTGGTGTCTGCCATGTTTAAATATTGGAAGGGATGCCACGTAGAGGAGGGAGTGGGCTTGTTTTCTGTTGCTCCAGAGACCAGGACAAGGAGCAATGGATTCAAGCTGCAGGAAAGGAGATTCCACCTGAAGCTCAGGAAGAACTTCCTGACGGTCAGGGCTGTCCAGCAGTGGAATCTGCTGCTGCCTCCATGGAGTGTGGTGGAGTCTCCTCCTTCTTTGGAGGTTTTTAAGCAGAGGCTGGATGGCCATCTGTTGGGAATGCTTTGATGGGTGTTCCTGCATGGCAGGAGGTTGGACTGGATGGCCCCTGGGGTCTCTTCCAACTCTATGAGTCTAGGATTCAAATTATTGTGGACTTACGGCAACTCTAAGGCAAATCTTTCATGAGGTTTTCTCAGCCACATTTCTTCTGAGGAAGTTTGCCACTGCCTTCCTCTGAGGCTGAGAGAGTGTGCCTTGCCCAGGATTACCCAGTAGGTTTTCACAGCCAAGCAAGGATTCAAACCCCAGTCTTCCAGAACTCTAGTTCAACATACCAAACACTACACCACATCGGCTCTACAGGAGCTTTGTTACTGCACATATTTTCATGTCTGAAGAAGAATCCTGTGGAATCCAAATCGCCTTTAACCAAATTCCCTCTTTTTATTAAAAACAGAGCCAGAGTGACAGACGGCTTCTTCCCTTGCATCCCAGACTGCCAGGGGTGCTCCTACTTTGCCCCTCCTGATTTCCAAAAGCTCCCCGTTCTCCTTGCTTTTCCAGCTTCATTTTGCACCCTCTTTCAAACCTTTGGCCCCTCGCCACCTTTTTTTCCAGCTGTGCCTGAGGACGGCTAGAAGGGTGATTAAACACCCTCTTCCAGCTACAATAACAGCACACTTTCCAACACCTCTCACTTGCCCGGCTGCTCTGGAAATGTGAAACTTATTTTATAGCATTTTTGTTCCAAAGGACAGGAGACCCTTCCCCGCCATTGCACAAAAAACCTCTCCGCGGAGAGACGGTCTGTTCTGCATCTTGCACTTTCTTCAGAGACAACCCTCATAGAATCATAGAAATGTAGAGTTGGAAGAGACCCCAGGGGCCATTCAGTCCAACCCCCTTCAGCCATGCAGGAACACCCTCAAAGCACTCCGTTGGACAGATGGCCCTCCAGCCTCTGCTTAAGAACCTCCAAGGAAAGAGACTCCACCACACTCCGAGGCAGCAGATTCCACTGCCGGACAGCCTTGACCATCAGGGAGTTCTTCCTGAGGTTCAGGTGGAATCTCCTTTCCTGTAGCTTGAATCCATTGCTCCTTGTCCTGGTCTCTGGAGCAGCAGAAAACAAGCCCTCTCCCTCCTCTACGTGGCATCCCTTCAAATATTTAAACATGGCTGTCATGTCCCCTCTTAACCTCCTCTTCTGCAGACTAAACATACCCAGCTCTCTAAGTCTATCCTCATAGGGCTTCATGGCTTCCAGGGTTAAGAGGGTCCATCTTACACACGGGTCAAGATCCATCCTGTTCAACATTTGCAAAGTATGGCCACTTCCGCACCAGACCGTTATAGTGCTATTATTCCACTTTCAACATCCTATGGAATGCTGGGGTTTGCAGTTTAGGGAGGGGCCTTTGAGGATCGTTTTTGAGGTCCTTCTCTAAACCACAAACCCCAGCATTCCATAGGATGTTGAAAGTGGAATAATAGCACTATAATGGGCTAGTGCGGAAATGGCCCATAACACATGCTCACACCATTGCAGTGGTTGCAACATTGCGCACAACTCCTTGCACAAGAGGAATCTTTAGCGGATGCAATCCCCGTTTTGCCACTTTTTACAATTTGCTAGAGCATCCCACCAGAGAGAGGAAAGTTGGAAGGAAAAGGTTAATGTGTTAGTTACTTGAAAAATCTCGGTGCAAGAAATTTGTGTTAGAATTGACGGGGGGGGCCTTAAATACAGTGCCTATATGCAACCTCTGTTAGTTAGAAGCTTGCCCTGAAGCCCTCACCGGAGGGAAAAAGAAGAAAGGACTTGGCGATTTTACACACACTTGTCCTGTGAGCTTGGGAGAGAAGGAAACCGTTGCATGAATTTTGGAAAACTCCATTTCTCATCTGCCGCAACAAACGCCCTTTTCCTGCTGACGTTAACAACTTAATTCTGAAACTAAGAAAATGCTGCCGATCAAGTCCATCAATTAAGTTTAACAATTGTCATTAATTTGCCTCTTTACATTAGAAAATGTCTACCTTAACTGATAAATTAATTAGTTAGCTCCCATCCTAGTTATGGTTTGGACAGCTCTCCACTTAGCCAAAGTGCAAAAGTTTCCAGTCTTCCAAAAACCCTCCTCCATGGTGGACCCACTTGTGCAAAGGTGTTCTGGACACCACCAGGGCTGAGAAAATGTGCAACCGCTTGTGCAAAAGGAATGACACCCATGGAAGGGGACCGTATTCTAGGCAAATCCTTCCCTTTGTTGTTGTTACTGCAAGCCAACCTTTAGTGTTGGCAACCCTATCATGGGACTTTGCTGGCCAGATCTCTTGGCCAGGAGGCCATCCTCTGAGGCTGAGAGAGTGTGACTTTCCCAAGGCCACCCGGTGGGCTTCTGCGGCCAAGCAGGGATTTGAACCCTGGTCTCTTGGAGTCCCAGCTCAGCCCCCAACTGACTCATCCCCCTTTAGATGGGCCTTCAAGTCCACTCTGACCTACGGCCCCCCTGTTATGGGGTATCCTGGGGAAGATTTCTTACCCAGCCACCCTTGCCTTCCTTTGAGGCTGAGAGAGTGTGACTTGCCCAAGGCCACCAAGTGGGTTTCCATGGCCAAGCAGGGATTTGAACCCTGGTCTCTTGGAGTCCCAGCTCAGCCCCCAACCGACTCATCCCCCTTTTGATGGGCCTTCAAGTGCACCCTGACCTACGGCCCCCCTGTTATGGGGTATCCTGGGGAAGATTTCTTACCCAGCCACCCTTGCACTCCTTTGAGGCTGAGAGAGTGTGACTTGCCCAAGGCCACCAGGTGGGTTTCCATGGCCGAGCAGGATTCGAACCCGAGCCCGCCCCTAGTCCTAGCCCGAGACCCTTGGGGAGAAAGTATAAAGTAGGACTCAAGAAATAGGAAGCCACTCCAACCGCTCCACCCCACTGCCTTCTTCTTCCCCGGGTCCAGCCTCTCCTTGCCGCCGCCCCCCTTTTCCTTCTCCCTAGAAAGAGAGGCGGGGATGGAAGAGGAAAGGGGGACCCCCCAACTTTGTCCAGAGTTTTCTCCCCCCAACTTCGGATGCAGGAGAGGGAGGGGGAGGGGGGAGGGAGGGGGACCGAGGCTGGGGGGCAGGATTACCATGGCTCCCTGGGAAGCGAGGCTGGGGGGGCGGGGGGCCAGGGAGGAGGAGGAGAGCCCCTCCGCGCCTCCCCCGGCCCCTCGGCGGCGCTCACTGCCGGGCCGGCTCCCTCCTCCTCCTCCTCCGGCTCGGGGCTCCGGCTGCGCTCTCCGCAGCCTTCCCAGCCCTCCGGCGGGCGGGAGGGACCAGGCGGGCGGGGAGCGGGGGGGGTCTTCTCCGCCTCCCAGCCCCCCTCGGAGTCCGGCGGGGCGGGTCCGGGTCCGGGTCCGGGTCCGGGTCCGGGCGGGCAGGGTCGCCCCCGCCGGGGCAGCGCTGCGCTCCGGGGCTGCGCCTCCTCCGGCCGTGCGCGCCGGGCTGGCGAAGGAGCGGCGGCGCTGGGCGGAGGGGAGGGGTCGGGGGCTGGAAAGGGGGCGGCGGGGGGGCCGGGGAGGGCGGGGGCGGGAGGCGGGCTGGGCTTCCAGACGCCGCCCCCCTCCTCCCCCCTCCCCTCCCTCGCCCCCTCCTGCGAGCAGCGCCGCGCGGCCAAGAGCGGAACAGGGGCCCCCTTTGTGTCCAGGGGGAGCCGGCCCGCCCCCCGCCCGCCCCCGGCGCCCAGACGGGGCCGGGCGGGAGGTGCCCGGGGGCAAGCAGCGAGGGAGGGAGGGAGGCCGCCCGATCCCGCCCCGGGGGCCTCCGCCCCGCCAGGCGGGGCTCCCGCGCCCCGTCCCGGGCTTCCCCCCCCCGGGAGCGGCCCCCCTCTCTCCCCTTCCCCTCCAAGCTGGGCCTTCCGAGGCTGCCCTGTCGCCCGCCGCCTCCCCGCGGGCTCCGCCAGCTGCCAGACGGCCTCCCCCCTTGGCTGCAGTTCGGGGAAGGCGGCGGGGCAGGGAAAGGAGGGAGGGGAGCGGGGCAGACCTCGGTCCCCCTTCTCGGACGTTTGGGGAGAAAGAGCGGGGGTCGCCAGGCGTCTCTGGGTATCTAAGGAGGCCCCTCCTTGGAGGACCAGACGGCTGGCTCCTGCTCGGGCTGGCAACCTCCCTGCTTGTCGGGGATGTTCCTCATTGGAGGGCCAGGATCATAGAATCATAGAAATGTAGGGTTGGAGGAGACCCCAGGGGCCATCCAGTCCAACCCCCTTCAGCCACGCAGGAACACCCTCAAAGCACTCCCTATGACAGATGGACATCCAGCCTCTGCTTAAAAACCTCCAAAGAAGAAGGAGACTCCACCACACTCCATGGAGGCAGCAGCAGATTCCACGGCTGGACGGCTCTGACCATCGGGAAGTTCTTCCTGAGGTTCAAGTGGAATCTCCTTTCCTGCAGCTTGAATCCATTGCTCCTTGTCCTGGTCTCTGAAACAGCAGAAAACAAGCCCTCTCCTTCCTCTACATGACATCCCTTCAAATATTTAAACATGGCTATCCTGTCCCCTCTTAACCTTCTCTTCTGCAGACTAAACATGCCCAGCTCTCTGAGTCTATCCTCATAGGGCTTCATGGCTTCCAGGCCCCTCACCATTTTGGTCGCCCTCCTCTGGACTTGCTCCAGCTTGTCAATATCCTTCTTGAATTGGGGTGCCCAGAACTGGACACAGTATTCAAGATGGGGTCTAACCGGAGCAGAGTAGAGTGGTACCAGTACCTCCCTCAATTTAGACACCATGAGGACCAGACAGCTTGTTCCTGCTAGGGCTGGCAACGTCCCTCCTTGTCAGGGATGTTCCTCATTGGGAGGGCCAGGATCATAGAATCATAGACTCAATAGAAATGTAGAGTTGGGAGAGACCCCAGGGGCCATCTAGTCCAAACCCCCTTCTGCCATGCAGGAACACACATCAAAGCCTTCCCAACAGGTGGCCACCCAGCCTCTGCTTAAAAACCTCCAAAGAAGGAGGAGACTCCACCACACTCCATGGAGGCAGCAGCAGATTCCACTGCCAGACAGCCCTGACCGTCAGGAAGTTCTTCTTGAGGTTCGGGTGGAATCTCCTTTCCTGCAGCTTGGATCCATTGCTCCTTGTCCTGGTCTCTGGAGCAGCAGAAAACAAGCACTCTCCCTCCTCTACGTGGCATCCCTTCAAATATCTAAACATGGCTATCATGTCCCCTCTTAACCTCCTCTTCTGCAGACTAAACATCCCCAGCTCTCTAAGTCTATCCTCATAGGGCTTCATGGCTTCCCGGCCCCTCACCATTTTGGTCGCCCTCCTCTGGACCTGCTCCAGCTTGTCAATATCCTTCTTGAATTGGGGTGCCCAGAACTGGACACAGTATTCAAGATGGGGTCTAACCGGAGCAGAGTAGAGTGGTACCAGTACCTCCCTCGATCTAGACGCCACGAGGACCAGACAGCTTGTTCCTGCTAGGGCTGGCAACGTCTCTTCTTGTCAGGGATGTTCCTTATTTGTGGGCCAGAAAGCGCAGTCCTTTTAGGGCTGGCAGGTGTCCCTCATTATCAACAGGTACCCCTTATTACCCAGCATGTATGTCCCTTCTCTGTCTCTTATAGGACTGGGATGTTCCCCTTACTGCAAGAAAAGTCTCCTGTTTGATGGTTGGAGAAAGAGATGGCCAGGTGAACTGAAATCAGTACTTTCACTTGGCATTTGGGGGAGTGAGAGCCCGTGAAGTGGAGTGGCTTGAGTGCTGAACTGGGACACAGGGTTTGAATCCCTGCTAAGCCATGAAAACCCACTGGATGACCTCAAGAAGTCACATTCTCTCAGCCTCAGAGGAAGGCAAGGGTAGCAAACCCCCTCTGAACAAATCTTTCCAAGAAAACCCCGAGACAGAGTCACCTTAGGGTCACCTTAACTTGGAAACGACGTGAAGGCACACAAAAACAACAATAAATTAAATGTGTATTGTACAAGTCATCTCATTATAATGACCTGAACTGCTAATTAGAGTCCAACAGGGTGTGATTTCTCTGGAAACGTGCAGAGACAATGTCCACTTGAAATACCTTCAGATGTGTTACTTTCCAAAGCCAAGATTACCCCATTTCCTTTTTTTTATGCCGTGTCGTTCAGCCCACCATCAAAGTGGAGAATGAACATTCACACACCGCTGTAGATGTACCAGAGGTGAATCCTGCTGCATATAAAATTGACATTTGTGGAAAGGCTCCCTTATCGCTGCCAATATGTTAGCCAGTTCACGATGTGCTAGAATGCACAAAGGTCCAAGAGTGAGGAAATTACTTCCAGCCTGTGAGAAGGAAGAAAGGTTGATGTCCCCGTCTCTTCCTCTCACGTGCAAACAGAGCCATCGTCTCCTTCTGCAAATGGAATGAACTGAGAGGAGGGTCTCTTTCATGCAAACTCCCCTCACTCTCTCCCATTCCTTCTCCCTCCCTGGTGCCCCCAGTCTGGCCCTCCTGTGCAGCTGCTGAGGGGACCCTCTATGGGTCTTTTCAGCTTTCTTGGGAGGAGGCACAGAGCCCCCATTCACAGATGCACGGAGCCTTCTGGGGGCCCCAACCAGACAGCCTCCTTGAAGTCATCAACCCCGTATTTTCAGTGCTTGACTATCAGTTCACCCCCTGCCCAGCACTCTGGGTCTTCATTGTGTCTTAGGTTGCCCCCCTCCAGGGCATCACAAGCACCCTTAGAGTGGAAAGACTGGGGGGGGCAGGATAGACAAAAGAGAAGGTCCAAGGATGATGAGCTGGCTGTGGGGGAACAGCAAGGCTTTTTCCACCCCCGAAGTGAGCTGACCCCTGAGCCAAGCTGGGATTCCATAAAGGATTGCCCTCTGAAACTGCCTTTCATGTTTGGGGATATTTCTGGCTATGAGTTTGGGAGGGGGCACCTTCTTCCAGTCACCCACCCCAATGCAAAGGGAGCAGATGGTGGCCTAGATGAGGAGAAGGTCACTCACACCCTGACAGAACAAGGACCCCCTTAACTCTGCCTTCAAAAGAAGCCCTTTCTATCTGGTCCATGCTTTGGGGAAAGTATTCAGGTTGATGGCTGAATATGAAGAAAACAAAAATAATGACTGCAGGAGACATGCATGACTTTAAAATGGGGGAGGAAGGCATCAGAATTGTGGAAGATTATCTAGGCTTTGCTTCGGTCATTAATCCAAATGGAGGCCATGGTCTAGATATCAGAAGAGCTTATCACACAAGCAATTAAATTGCAATTGCAGCAGGATAATGGCATCTTTGGCTGGGACTTACATGGCCTCATTCCTATTCTGTTGTTCTTCTGTTGGGAGACCACCTGGAAAGCTCTTATTTTACAAAGGAGGACATTAACAGATTTTTCTGTGTTTGTAAAATAAACACTTTTCAAGCAGTTTCCCACTAGGAGAACAAAAGAAGAGGAATGGCATCATGTGATAAGTCCCTGACAAAGATGTTACTATCCTGCTGCAATTGTGAGAGTCCTGGTGGTTAAATGCCAATGGTTAAATGCCAGTACCGCAGCCACAACATTGTGAGTTCGATCCTGCTGGGCTCCAGGTTGACTCAGCCTTCCATCCTTCCCTATATAGGTCAGTAAAATGAGTACCCAGCTTGTTGGGGGCAATTAGCTAAATGCATTGTAAACTGCTTAGGGAGTGCTTCACACTGATCAGCGGTATAGAAATGCAACTGCTACTGCTATTGCTATTGTGATAAAGCCCTAAGACTTCTTATTTCCAATATTCATTTGCTACTTTTGCTTTGTGCAAGATGCAAAACTGGAGTGAGACTGAGGATCTGTGAAATGCCAGAAATTAAAGCATAGTTCTGTGTGCAAATCCATGCCTTCCACCATTTCACAGATCTTCCATCTCTCTCTTTTTGCCACCAGCTGCCTGCTTCTGCCTTTGAGGCGGCAGCAGTGGCTCTTTTGCTTGTTCGATCCCAGATCCTCGGGTTATACTGGCTATATTTTGAGTAAAAAGATAAATAAAAATTGCCTGGCTGGGTGAGCACAAGATGTTGGAGGACTCAGGCTGTGAGTCCCCAAAAGCCTAAACACATACTTGTTGGGACAGGGGGGTAGTGGGGAGCACACGGGAAACTGCTATGGCTGCTTCCTAGCTTTCTATCTTCTCTCCACTCCTTCCTTTTTCTTCCTTCTTTTTAATTTCAGCAGCTGTAGTCAACACCCAGGATACCTTTGAACTACCCTGATTTGGAGGAACATCCCAATTAATGCACTGCCATCTTACCATTCCAGCTGCTTTTAAACTGCCCTGGTTTCTCTCTCTTCCACCTGCTTTCCCCTCCGTTTACTCCAGTTGCTGCAAACTGAGCTCAGTGTGCAAAAACAGTTTGCACTCAGTTAACTCAAATGGAGAGAGGAGAGGAGGGAACAGTCATGCCCTTTCCAGGAGGCCCAGGCAAAAGCAAGTTGCTGCAGCCTCTCCTAACCTGTGTGCTCTTCCTCATGAGTAACTTTTGCCATCTCCACCGCGCTGCGATGTTCCTTGGTCACATGTGTCCCAGTTTTATCTATGAAATGTTGATGGATATGTCTTACCAGTAGACTCAGACAAAAGCCATCTGCTGCAACCTCTCCTGGCTTGTCTATTCTTGCCATTAATGAACTTTTCCACCTTGACCACATTCTGGTGTTGCTTGGCCATGCGGGTCCCAGTTTTCGTCCGTGGAATGTTGGAGGGGATGCCACAGAGATTTACTTGCTCTATACTGGAAATAAGTTTCAATTCCATTAAACATATGCTGGTAACCTACAGCCTAAGTTTCTTGCGTGATCCATCCCTTCACATAGAGAGCTGAGTCTGACCACAGAGGAGGCTACTAAAATGGCCTTGGGAGCCACATGTGTCCTGCAGGTCACTGGTGGCCCACCCCTGCCTTGGATGCACATGCTGGTCTTTTCTGTCCATGGCCATTTCCGCACTAGACTGTTATAGCGCTATTATTCCACTTTCAACATCCTATGGAATCCTGGGGTTTGCAGTTTCTCCCGAAACTGCAAACCCCAGGATTCCATAGGATGTTGAAAGTGGAATCATAGCGCTATACCAGGCTAGTGCGGAAATGGCCCGTGTCAGGATGCATAGCTCCCCTCATATGTTGAACTGCAGGATGGGAATTGAAATAGTGTACTATAGTCAGTGTAGAAATACCCTAAGCTTCATTGTCACACTACAAAATATCCAGGGCTAACTGATGATTACAACAATCTATCTGTTTGGACCCTGTCTGAGGTCATTTCTGCACTGGACTGTTATAGTGCTATTATCCCACTTTCAACCTCCTGTGGAATTCTGGGGTTTGTAGTTTCCTGAGGTCCAAGAGCTCTCTGGCTGAGAATTCTCAATTCCACTCCCTCAACTGCAAACCAGGATTCCATAGGAGGTTGAAAGTGGAATCATAGCACCATAACAGTGTAGTGTGGAAATGGCCCTAGTCTTTAATCTCTTTTGGGTCTAGACTGGCCTTTCCAGGTCTCACCTACTTCTGGAAAAGTGGAGAGCCTCAAGGGGAAGACGGTCTGGCATAGGCAACCTTAGAAAACAACTAACTGCTTCATCATCCTGCATCCACGTAGACGCACATGCGCGTGTGCGCACACGCACACAAACAGGACATTTCTGCCCTACAGTGTTATAGTGCTATTTTTCCACTTCCAACCTCCTGTGGGATTTTGGGGTTTGTAGTTTCTTCAGGCCAAAGAGCACTCTGGTTGGGAATTCTAAAGGCTCCTCCCTAAACTGCAAAGCCCAGGATTCCATAGGAGGTCGAAACTGGAATGGTAGCACTATAACAGTGTAGCGCAAAAAGGCCCTGTATTATTACAAAGTACCAATTGATTAACTGCTTTACTGCCTATTGCTGCAATGTATCTGGTGAGGGGGGAGCTCAGAGCGGGAGAAAACAAAAGTGCTAAAGCAGGTGTTTTGAGAGCTTGGTGTTTCTAAGACAAGAGGCAGGAAATATGTGCCTGCCTCAAGGATGAAAAGTGGGAACCCAATACTGGTCTGGGAACTGTTGGAATAAGTGGGGTGATGCTAGATTTATGATCCTCCCCAATCACAGCTTTGTGTGCCTAAAATTTGGAATTGTGTCTGCATAAGGTGGGAGCTCCGTGTTTGCTTTAGCCTCAGCAGCTCCAGAAGAAGTGTGTTGCGTTGCCTGCATTTTCTGCAAATAAAAAACTACTGTCTACCTCAGAGTGAAGTTTGTGGCTTGTGGGTTATCCAGTACCTGACAGTCCCACGCATCTTCATTTTATGCCTTTGTCTATTACGTCACCGACATAGAATCATAGAATCGTAGAAATGTAGAGTTGGAAGAGACCCCAGGGGCCATCCAGTCCAACCCCCTTTTGCCATGCAGGAACACCCTCAAAGCACTCCCTTTTTATTTATTTATTTATTTATTTGTATCCCGCCTCTCCATATGGATCGAGGCGGCGAACAACTTACAAATAGCATGTATTTCGAAACATTTCTATACATGCCCCCAACAAGCTGGGTACTCATTTTACCGACCTGCTGAAGGATGGAAGGCTGAGTCAACCTTGGAGCCGGGCAGGATCTAACTCACAACCTTGTGGCTTGCAGTACTGGCATTTAACCACTGCGCCACCAGGGCTTTGACAGATGGTCATCCAGCCTCTGCTTAAAAGCCTCCAAGGAAGGAGTCTCCACCACACTCCAAGGAAGCATATTCCACTGCCGGACAGCCCTGACCATCAGGAAGTTCTTCCTGAGGTTCAGGTGGAATCTCCTTTCCTGCAGCTTGAATCCATTGCTCCTTGTCCTGGTCTCTGGAGCAGCAGAAAACAAGCCCTCTCCCTCCTCTACGTGGCATCCCTTCAAATACTCAAACGTGGCCATCACGTCCCCTCTTAACCTTCTCTTCTGCAGACTAAACATCCCCAGCTCTCCAAGTCTATCCTCAGAGGGCTTCATGGCTTCCAGGCCTCTCACCATTTTGGTCGCCCTCCTCTGGACTTGCTCCAGCTTGTCAATATCCTTCTTGAATTGGGGTGCCCAGAACTGGACACAGGATTCAAGATGGGTTCTAACCAAAGCAGAGTAGAGTGGATGTCCTGCTTTTTGTCTCCTGGCTGGATCTTCCAGCCATCCTCATCATCTAGTCTTACATAGTGGCCGTCCTCAGAAAGAAACACTCTGAGCCTTGGGGTCATGGGGCAGGGGGTGGGGGACAGCCTGATTTTGCAGCTGGGAAAACAAGAGGAAATGAGATGCCCCTGCTTTTCTGCTACTCTAACTATCCTTGGCCTGCCTGGTAACTTTTATAGTCTTCAGAAGACAGGAGAATGACAGCTGGTAACAGCTGACACGGCCTGGGAGAAAGATCACTCGGATCAGGATAAGGTCAGGGGTTGCTTCCCTCTCATTGTGCTATGCTTGGGGGGGGGACTTTATGGTGACCCATGGAAGCATCCCCAAAAGTCATCTAGCCCAACCTTTTTCTGCCAGTGCAGGAAACCCCCAGTTAAAGCATCCCTTAAAAGTGGTCCTGCCCCAGCATCTGTTCCAAAACATCAGTGAAGGAGAATCCACCACCGAACACCTTCAATTATTTCTTCCTAACGTTAAGTCAGAATCTCAGAGGATGTTTCTTTTAAAAAAAAATTAATTAGGAATTTTTAAAAAATGTGTTAGAAATGAGAAAGATCAGAGACAAAAAGAAATCTAAATTGCAATATAATAAAAATGTAAAAATTACAGAAGACAAAAAAAAACAAAAGAATGCAAAAAAAGTGATTTCTGATCTTCTTTTCAGTGGTTTTATATATATATACACTAGTTGTTCATACGTGTCTCTCAAAAATGACAACATATTACTTCTTTCGATGGCCTATTTCTTTCTAATTATCTTTCTAATCTAATTATCTTTCTTTCTAATTATCAAAACCAAAAGTTATCAAGCCATTTTCTTTTCTTTTCTTTTCAAAAAGTCTACAGGGGGTTTCCAGTCCCTAAGAAATGTCACTAATGACCTTTCTCTAGTCAAGCTACACAATTTGTCCATTTCTGCTAAATTTGCCAGTTTCAACAGCCATTCCTCCATAGTACGCAGTGCTGAATTCTTCCATCTCTGGGCATGCAAAAATCTTGCTGCCATGGTTATACTGAAGCAAACTTCCATGGTGCTTTTCCAACTGTGCCTCTATCAGTCCCCAAAGGAAAAGTTCTAGTTTTAATTAAATATTAATCTTTAAAGTCCCCTGTGTCTGTGTATGTCGAATCTCGGAGGACATTCCCATGAGCCCATGCCGTAAATCCTACTGTCTTGCTTTTGCCCATAGACTCAGGCAAAAGCAAACCGCTGCAGCCTCTCCCAGCTCGTGTCTCCTTCCTCACTGATAACTTTTGTCATCTTGACCACACCTAGATATTGCTTGGCCACAGGTCTCCAGGTTTTCATTGTGAAATGTTGGAGGGTTAACCTGGTGCTGATGGAAGCTGCAGTTCTGCAACATCTGGAGAGTTGCCGGGGTCCCTTCCCTCAGCATTTCTTCTTCTTCCAAATCAAAGTATTGACTGGCCTTAGTGGTGACAATTCTTTTTTTTTTTTCCTTCACAGCAGAAGCAGAACATACATTGAGGGTGGGGCTTGAATTTAGGAAGAAACATCTTACTTAATAAAGGTTGGTGTCGGTTGGACATAAGGATCCTAGAGTTAGAAGACACCCTAAGGGCCATCTAGTCCAACCCACTTCTGCCATGCAAGAAGACATAGGCCATTTCCACACTAGTCTGTTATACCGCTATGATTCCACTTGCAACATACTATGGAATTCTGGGGTTTGCAGTTTCGGGAGGGGCCACAAACCCCAGGATTCCATAGGGTGTTGCAAGTGGAATCATAGCACTATAACAGGCTAGTGTGGAAATGGCTGTAGTCAAAGCCATCCAGCCTCTCTTTAAAAACCACCAAAGAAGGAGACTCCACCACACTCCCAGGCAGCAAATTCCACTGTCAAACTGCTCTTAACATCAGTAAGACCTTCCTAAGGAGAGCAAGACCTTGTGAGAAGATTTGGGAACAGGGCCTCCTCTGCTGTGAGCCCTCAACTGTGAAAGAGGCTCCCACTTGGTGCCCAGGCTGGCATTATTTGGCTTCCAGGCTTTTTTGTTGCAGGTTTTTTGGGGATGTATTGATTTCATCCAAATCTGCCCACATGCTTGGTTTTAAGTCATCCCAGACTTTTAAACCGTCTTGGTTTAATTCATCAGATTTTTTTAAAAATATACTTTAGTCTGCTTTCAGCAATTGCTGTTGTTTTAAGTAGAAGCCTGGAAGCCATGAAGCCCTCTGAGGATAGACTTAGAGAGCTGGAGATGTTTAGTCTGCAGAAGAGAAGGTCAAGAGGGGACATGATAGCCATGTTTAAATACCTGAAGGGATGTCATGTCGAGGAGGGAGTGGACTTGTTCTCTGCCGCTCCAGAGACTAGGACAAGGAGCAATGGATTTGAGCTGCAGGAGAGGAGATTCCACCTGAACCTCAGGAAGAACTTCCTGACAGTCAGGGCTGTCCGGCAGAGGAATCTGCGGTTGCCTCCATGGAGTGTGGTGGAGTCTCCTCCTTCTTTGGAGATTTTGAAGCAGAGGCTGGATGGCCATCTGTCAAAGGGAGTGCTTTGAGGGTGTTCCTGCATGGCTGAAGGGGGTTGGACTGGATGGCCCCTGGGGGTCTCTTCCAACTCTACATTTCTATGATTCTATAGTTTTAAGCTGGTCAGGATCTTTAGATACAGGGCTGGATATAAGTATTTTAATGCATGAATTTGAAAACAAGGCTCTGGGGCCTGAGCAATAGCCATCTTCGCTCTCTTCCCAAAGGAGAACACCACAAGGGAGGGAAGAAATTGTCGAAGGGGAGATTTGTTCTCTCCGTGGCCCAAAAAAGAGAGCCGGAGAGGCAGCTGGCTGGCAAGCAGCCCTCCCCGTCTGCTCTTTCCTCCACTGACTTCCTGTCTCTCCCCCAGAGAAGAAACAAACAGTTCTTTTCCCACTCCTTCCATCCACTCGGGGCTTCTCCTCCCGGCCAGTTTTCGAAATCTGGGTTCCTGTAAAAATGGAAATCGCTCTCAGAGCTGCTCTCAAAAAAGTTCTTGGCAGGCGGCCGTTTTTTCTCAACAGATCTGGGCCCGGCCCCAAGAGCTGAGGTCACCCTGAGACACAAAGCGTCCCACATTAGAAGATGTCCCCCTTTAACGGAGTTCTGCCTCCAGAAGCTGTCCCCACTTCCACTGAAAGGCCACTGGCCAGGTTGGCTGGGGATTGTGGGAACTGTAGTCCCTGAAAGGTTACCCTTCCAGTTGCTGGAAACGGGTCACACGTATAACATTAGCTAGAAAAGCACAGCTCCAGATCTCGGATGGAACGCTGTGTCTGATTCTGGGCACCATCATTGAAGAAGCGCTTCAAGAAACTAGAATGTCTCCAGAGAAGGGTGACAAAGGCCATTTCCACACTGGCCTGTTATAGTGCTATTATTCCCCTTTCAACATCCTATGGAGTCCTGGGGTTTGCAGTTTTGGGAGGGGCCTCAAAGGTCATCCTCAAAGGCCCCTTTCTAAATGGCAAATCCCCGGATTCCATAGGAGGGTGAAAGTGGAATAATAGCACTATAACAGGCTAGTGCAGAATCAGCCTTAGTGTCAAAGGTGCTACTGGATTCCTTTATATATTTTTTTAAAGCCTTATGGCCACAGCAGCAGGACGGTTGTACCCAAAAAGATGGAAGAATTCAGTATTGCTTACTGGGGAGGAATGGTTGTTGCAATTGACTGATCTAGTGGAAATGGACAAATTATCTGGATTGATTACAGAAAAATTTCTGGAGATATTTCTAAAAGATTGGAAATCCTTTTTGTTGAGAAAAGGAAATGGCTTGGTAACTTTTGAAGGGATGCCACGTAGAGGAGGGAGTGGGCTTGTTTTCTGCTGCTCCAGAGACCAGGACAAGGAGCAATGGATTCAAGCTGCAGGAAAGGAGATTCCACTTGAACCTCAGGAAGAACTTCCTGACGGTCAGGGCTGTCCGGCAGTGGAATCGGCTGCCTCGGAGTGTAGTGGAGTCTCCTCCTCCTTTGGAGGCTTTTAAGCAGAGGCTGGATGGCCATCTGTCAGGAGTGCTTTGAGGGTGTTCCTGCATGGCAAAAGGGGGTTGGACTGGATGGCCCCTGGGGTCTCTTCCAACTCTACAATTCTATGATTCTACAATTTTGGTTTTGACAATTAGTAAGACTTGGTTATCGTAAGATGTGCAGGGCCATTCTGCCTTCTCGGGGAGCCAAACCTCATCTGTATGATCCCAGGCAAGCAGGCCTCCATCCTTCCCGGTCACAGGTAATTGGGCCCTAATGGGAAGCTGTCAAGAGCCGACAGAGTCACAATTTAAGGAGAGTCATTCTTGTAATGAAGCACCTAGCTCTCTGTGTATGAAATCTCTTATCTTCAGAGGAGACCAAATATATGTGCGGCGGCTTCACAGAGGGAGGAAAATCAGTTAAATCAGACAGGTGGAACTCTGTGACTTCTGGGGAGACAGAAGACACCCGGCTCCTTCCCTCCCGGTGGTCCTTCTTCATCTGGACAGCTGCCACATCCACCTCAAAACCAGAAAGAGGCTCCCATTCCTATTTCTTTTGATTTACAAGGTAGTTGTTAAGACATTCAAAGGCAGCCTCTGTATCTTGTGAAGAGTGGGTGAGAGGGGCGTAATTTTTCATCTTGGAGGTGTTGCTTCTGAATGTTATTCACCCATGTAGAAAGTCAAAGATGAAGACATCAAATGATTCCTGGTGGGATTGGGCTGGAGGGGCAGCTAGCTCCCATTTGGGTACCCACAATGCCGGAAGCTGGAAACAGAAGGGCAGCACCTGGCCAGAGCACAGTACAAGTGAAAAGGGTCTAGGAGTCTCAGTAGACCACAAGCTGAACATGCGCTAACAGTGTGATGCAGCAGCTGAAAAAGCCAATGCAATTCTAGGCTGCAGCAGTAGGAGCATAGTGTCTAGGTCAAAGGAAGTGATAGTACCACTCTATTTTGCTTTGGTCAGACCTCACCTGGTGTCCACTTCTGTGCACCACAATTCAAAAAGGATATTGACAAATTGGAACATATCCAGAGGAGGGTGATCAAAATAAGAAAAGGCCTGGAAACTATGAATCCCTCTGAGCAGTGGCTTAGGGAGCTGAAGATCTTTAGTCTGCAGAAGAGACTGTTAAGAGGAGATATGAGAGTCATGTTTATTTTAAATTATGTCATATGGAAGATGGGGCAAGCTTATTTTCTGAACTCCAGAGACTAGGGCATGGAGAAATGGCTTCAAACTATCGGAAAAGATGTAAAGTCGTAGGCTTTCACTGCCAGAATCCATAGGTTGTTGTGGGTTTTCCTCTGAAGATGCCAGCCACAGATGCAGGCGAAACATCGGGAGAAAATACTAAGAGAACATTGCCTCAAAGCCTGGAAAACCCACAACAACCTATAGGAAAAGAGATTCCACCTAAACATTAGGAAGAACTTCCTTAAGGCAAGAGCAGTTTGGCAGTGGAATATGCTAACTCAATGGAGTTTGGTAGCATCTCCTTCTTCAGAGGTTTTTAAAGAGAGGTTGGGTGGCCATCTCTCAGGAGTGCTTTGATGGTGCATTCCTGCATTCTCTGTTTCATCCGAGGTGCCATTCTTCTTGCAGGCCTCATCAAGAGTGTGTTTGCATAAGACTGTCCTGAGTCGACAGCCAGTCAGGATTCACAGCCCCCAACCGAGTTTTTTGCAGCAGCCAGAGACAAGGTTTGCAACAGTTTGTCAGCCAGTTACCATTGGTTGTTTCAGCAGTCCGAGTCAGTAATGAATTCTGAGTGTCAGTCCAAAGGAGTATCAGGCAGCATTATCAACACAAAAAGTGAGGGTCAAGGTTTCCAGAAACACAAATCAGGGATCTGAATGAAGGACGCATTGCTTCCACTGGTAACAGTTGTCTGCAACAGTGTTCTCCTGATCCCTTCTCCTGCCTTTATGAGCCAACAGCCTCTGCAGTTGTTTGCCTAATTAATACGTCTTCTCTATATACGTGCTTTGAGGCCATTTCCACATGAGACTGTTATAGCGCTATGATTCCACTTTCAACATCCTATGGAATCCTGGGGTTTGCAGTTTCGGGAGGGGCTGGCTAGCCCCTCCCAAAACTGCAAACCCCAGGTTTCCACAGGATGTTGAAAGTGGAATCATAGTGCTATAACAGTCCAGTGCGGATATGGCCTGAGCCTCAGGAGCTCTCCCTTTCTCTTCTATGGCCCTTTTTGCATGCATTTTTTTTTTTGCACGAACGCCCCTTGAGTATCACGTGAATGGGAACATCACTCCGTACGACACACTCCCACTCGCGTGACGCTCACAAGGCTAAAACGGGGTGCGCGCACATTTTTTTATTTTCAGCTGTAAGCCGAAAATACTGCATGCTCGTGCAATGCTCGCGGTGCTGTCGCACATTTACCTGCGTGTGATGCTTCGGCGAGCCGGGCAAGTCGCGCTTCCTTCCCCCAGCGCAGCCTACAGCTCCCAGACTGTGCTGCAGAAGGAAGGAACGGGGCGCTGGCATGACGGTTGCGCTACCAGGAAGCCAATGTGGGAGGCAGAAGGGCTGTTGTGAGTGGCTCGCGTGAGCGGTGGCTCACACGAGTGCTGCTCCCCACTGCTGTGACGAAAAGGGCCTATGCTGGGCTGCAGTGAATCTTGTCCAGTTCCTCCGCCTGTGTTGTGGCTATTGGGGAGAGTCCTGCCTGTGTTTGCATCTCCTTCGGACTGGGGCATGGCAGCTGCATACTAAATAGATCCAGAAGAGGGAGACTAAAGACCAACAGAGAGCAGCATTCAAATGACTAAAAAATGGTACTCCTTGCAACCAAAATTACACCATCTCTGCATCATTAGTTTTTCTTAGCTGATGATGTACATTTTAAATCAACCCAAAATGAGCTGCCTTGCATTGTGGTTATCTCATTTCCTAAAGGAAATTTAAGAACACCCTGGGCAAGCAACACTCTCTTATCCTCAAAGGAAGACCGTGACAACCCTTTCTGAACAGATCTTGCCAAGAAAACCTTGAGCCAACATGGCTAAGTAGCTTGAATGTTGCACCAGCACTCAAGGAGACCAGGGTTTGAATCCCTGCTCAGACACAGAAACCCAGTGGGAGATGTTGGGCAAGTCTCACTCTCTCAGCCTCAGAGGAAGGCAATGCTGGAAAATGGCCACTGGACACATTGGCCAAGAAAACCCCATCATGGGGTCACCATAAGTCATAAACACAGGCATAGAGCAATTAACAGCAGGTGTTAAAAACTTAGTTGCTTTAAATGAAAACTAGGAATAGGGGCCACGTGATGGTGGCAGGTGGCGCAGGGAGGTGAAGCAGAGGGTAAACCCAATCTGACTGGGGAGTTTAGGAAACCTGATTTTTTCTGGGTTCCACTCTGGGAGAAAGGCATCCTATAAATGAAATAAGTGCATAAACAAATAAATAAGTTCCTGCATTCATGCTCTCGGCATTACAATGAAGGGATACACCAACAGCTCTCTTGTACTCATTATGCAGGGCTGCTTGTTGTCTTTATTGCAACACTAAAATGGATCTTTGCTGAAATTTGACATTATAGGAAGTACTAGATGTTTGTCTTCCTCCCTCACGTGCATCTGCTCCCTCAGTCTAGATATAAGCATTGCATGGCCCTGCAAAGTTCTTATTTGCAAATTGTTTGGCTCTTTTCAAATGGCTTTTCCAATATATGTTTGGACAAACCGTTGCTTCAGCTCATCAGGAGAGAGATGCAGTCTTGCAGCAAGAATTGACTAAAGGGGTCCTGCCCAGGTTTATAAGAGAGTTGGAAATCCCAAATATTGTAAAGGGTCAATATAACCTCCCCACATGAGCAGGGCAGGTGGGAGTGCCCCGTGGTGGGTTTGGTTTAGAGGAATAAGGTCTTGCACACGAGCCACAAGGGCATCAGTAAGGGGCCCACATTTGAAGCTACTGCCGTGGGACAGGAGGAGGTCCTCAAACTGGGACCATTTCCGCTCTAGAGTGTTATAGTGCTATTATTCCACTTTCAACATCCTATGGAGTCCTGCATCTGAATCCTCAAAAGTCTCTCCCTAAACTGCAAACCCCAGGATTCCATAGGATGTTGAAATCAGAATAATAGCATTATAACAGTCTAGTGCAGAAATGGCCTGGGTAGCAAAGGTGGGCATTAGCAGAAGCCTTTGTAGGGCTCTAAAATGCCAGCTCAGTTTTATCTTGAGCAATGGAAGAACTTAGGAGATGAAATATTTTTCTCATTCTATGTTTTTTTTAGTTCTGTTAATTGCTTCAAAAATACAATTAAACCATCTGCAGAGAAAAAGCTATTTCACATTCATTAAAAGCCAGTTAAAGACAGTTAACTCTACAGAGTTAAAGCCATTTCAAATTCATTAAAAGACAGAATATTTGAAATCAACAGAGCAGCACACCATTAAAAACCCATCACAGTCAATTCCTGAAAGCACGGTGGAACAGAAAGTGGAGCCAAACTAGAGAACTGTCAGTGAAACAGTCAGATTTACCTCTGCGTTGACTCATCCATTCAACAATTGATCCAATGGGACTACTCTAGATGGGACTATGGCCATTTCCGCACTAGACTGTTAATAGCGCTATGATTCCACTTTCAACATCCTATGGAATCCTGGGGTCTGCAGTTTCGGGAGGGGCCGGCCCAAATATTCCAAGCAGCAGTATCTTTCTAGCTGCCTGGTCAATAGGTCAGCAACAACATATGTTGTTCTCATTTGTCTGTGTCTTGGGTCATTTCCACACTAGACTATTATACTGCTATGACTCCAGGAACTGCAAACCCCAGGATTCCATAGGATGTTGAAAGATGAATAATGGCACTATAGCAGTCTAGTGTGGAAATGACCTTGGTCACCTCAAAGCAGGTGAGGTTGGTTTTGATGGGCCTTTGCTTCAGATGGGCTCGACCTGGGCTGCTTCCCTAGGTCAGTGGGCCCAGTTTAAAACAACCACACTCCAAAGTGAAGATGGACACCACATTTGAAGTAGACAACTCCTTGGGTCCCTTTTTACTCAGTAGTTCTGCAACTCTATGAGTCTGTGACATATGACTCAAGTAGTTCTGCAATGCTTGACATTCCAGATCAATAATCCCTTTTTCCTCTCTCCCACTGCTCATCCCATGAACCTTCAGCCTGAAAGTTCACCATTTCCAGCTGCCAAATTCATCAATTGCCACCCTTCATCATGAGGGACTCCAGATCTCCATCTCCAAAGCCTTTGTTGTCCTGAGGGGCAAGTGGGAAATAGGCAGCTCTTTCTTGTAAGTTGGTCATTGCTCTTGTTGGCCTTCAGAGTCTCATGAAGTTATATCTACTGTGGGCTTCCAGAGATGATTTACCTTGCTTGCATGACAAAATCAAGTTGGTCTAGCTGGGTTGTTGGATCTACCGTCCAGCTACAGGAGGGTGACCAAAATGGTGAAGGGTCTGGAAGCCATGAGACCCTAGAACAGTGGTTCTCAACCTTCCTAATGCCGTGACCCTTTAATACAGTTTCTCATGTTGTGGTGACCCCCAACCATTATCATAGTGTCAGAAGCTCAACCTGAGAAGGGCTTGAAGCGAGGTCTTAGGTGACCCCTGTGAAAGGGTCGTGCGACCCCCCAAAGGGGTCCCGACCCCCAGGTTGAGAACCACTGCCCTAGAAGGAGCGGCTTAGGGAGCTGGGGATGTTTAGTCTGCAGAAGAGAAGGTTAAGAGGGGACATGATAGCCATGTTTAAATATTTGAAGGGACGCTATGTTGAGGAGGGAGCAGGATTGTTCTCTGCCACTCCAGAGACCAGGACAAGGAGCAATGGATTCAAGCTGCAGGAAAGGAGATTCCATCTGAACCTCAGGAAGAGCTTCTTGATGGTCAGACCTGTCCAGCAGTGAGATCTGCTGCCTCCATGGAGTGTGGTGGAGTCTCCTCCTCCTTTGGAGGCTTTTAAGCAGAGGCTGGATGACCATCTGTCAAAGGGAGTCGTCTGATGTGTGTTCCTGCATGGCAGAATGGGGTTGGACTAAATGGCCCCTGGGGTCTCTTCCAACCCTCTGATTCTATGATTCTATACTACTGCTGACATAGGCCATTTCCTCCCTACTCTATTATAGTGCTATTGTTCCACTTTCAACCTCCGGTGGAATTCTGAGCTTTGTAGTTTCCTGAGGCCAAAGAGCTCTCTGGCTGAGAATTCCAAAGGCCACTCCCTAAACTGCAAACTCCAGGATTCCATAGGAGGCTGCAAGTGGAATAATAGCACTATAACAATGCAGTGTGGAAATGGCCATAGAACAACAGTAAACGACTGAGACTAGGGTTCTGCATCAACCAAGTGCAAAGCTCTGTCAGGAAGAGTTCCACTCCCCCTTCCTCTCCCGAAATGTGCCATCTTCCTCCATGCTTTCTGTGATCCCTCCACTTTGGCCACTCAGTGGAGGGACAGAGGATGACCGAGCCATGTCTACCTGCATTTCTGCAACTGAATGCACAGAGCTGACATCATCCATGGCAACATCCTCCATCCTCCAGCTGCCTTGAGCCCCAATGTTGGGAGAGGGTGGGGTATAAAGAGGAGACCCCCCAGGAGAGCCAGAAAGATGTCTTCTTCTTTTGCAGGAACACAGCTGGGTGCTTTCTGGCCACCTCCACAGCCTTTCTCCAGCCCTTGAGGGCTTTATCACACCAGCCTGTTGTCTCACAGCATTTGCCCTGTTAAGCAAATGGAAACATACTGGTATGGAAACAATCCCTTCCACACCTTCTCTGCAATAACACTATGGGGCCGCTTTGGGGATACAGGTTCCCGCAATCAATCTTCTGCAGCCCCTTGCTCACTCCACCCTCCTACCCCTCTTCTCACCAATGTAGCACATGCACACTGTTTATTTATGCATTTAGTTTCCCGAAACTGCACAATTTTGGTTCCCAGCACATATTTCTTTTTTTAAAAAAATGTTCTGCTGTAATTGTGTAATTGCAGCACACTGATGACTACCACAGCAGTGCAATTTTGCAATTATGGAAAAACACACACATTTAAAAAATATACTGGGTAACGAAGCAAAAACAAAATTGTTCATGTGCCCCATGATTTCCCTTTTGTCCAGAAAGTGGAAGTGGAGTGACTTCACCTGGCTTGGGGTTGGGAGTGGGGAGAAGAGGAGAACCATTCACACTCACAACACATGACTGTCACAGTATCAGAACTGCAGTGGAATGAAACAATCTCACCAAGATGCAATCGTTGAACAGCAGTGATGTTGGAGTCACAAGCAGGTATTTCCCCATCAAGGAAAAGATGAGAGCCAGTAATGATGGAAAAGCAAGGGAATGACGGGAGAGTCACAATGTTGTGTGATAAGGAACAATCAAACATGGAATTAAGCCAGTGCGATTGTGCAAAAAACCTATCACGTGATAAAGTCTAAAGTGGCCATGTGGTCACCCAGGTGGCAGAGAATTAAATGGCAATAGCAGAGGGTCATTGCATGAGAGAGGTGCCAGTCACCTCTTTTCTCAGAGACCATAAAAAAGGATATACAAAGTGAAACAGACCAGGTTCCTCTGGCCCTATTTATCCGAGGGATTTGCAGATCTGTCACCATTTGTTAGTCTGTATCTGTTTTGAGTTCCCGAGAGTCCACTGGCTTGGTCTCCTGTGCAGGCAGCCAGCCAAGACTTACTGTCTTTTTTATATATTATTATTATTATTATTATTATTATTATTATTATTATTATTATTATTATTTACTATTCATTTGTATCCCGCCTCTCCATATGGATCGAGGTGGCAAACATTAGCAGCAGCCACGAGCAAAGTTTGTTAGCAAACTACCGATTGTCATTTTGCAGTCTGAGTCCACAGTAAATCAAGAGCAACAGTCCTGTACCAAAGTCCATATGCAAGGCAAAGGTCACGGTTTCTTGGAGCACAAGCAAGGAATCCGAATGTAAGTTGGGTTTCTTCCACTGACAGGAATGATCACCTGAAACAGCTTCTTCTCATTCCTGCCCTGTTTATATAGGCTTAGAGTCTTCCACAGCTGCTTGCCTAATCAATAAGTCCTCATTGTATAAATTCTCTAAGACTCCTGGGCTCTCCCTTCTCCACCTACACTGGCTGCCGTAACTAGTGTCTATTCATGTGTCCATGCTGGGGCTGGTGGGAAAGGTCCGGTCTGGGTCCTGGGGTGTAGGCACGGCACCTGAGCTTCCAGGTTCCTGGACATTGGTATAGTCTTAAACTGCAACATTTGCCTTAAGAAATCAAGTCTTGGAATTTCAGAATACTTGAGACGGAGAAATAAACATGCAGATTGGTAAAATAAATCATTCTACTTACATGATTGAAACAGTAACATCCTTGCTTTGAGGAACTCCATAATCATCTCAATCTAGGCACATCTATTCTATTTAAGGAAATGGCTACCTTACACCATATTACAACACTATATTCATGAAAGGAAACATCACAAAGAGGCAGCCATACAGACTTACATTGGTAAGGAATTAGATATTTTACGCAATCACTATAACACAGTCAACCTATCCAAACAGGTATCCATGTTAAAAACACTTTTCTCCATGCATTTCTACATATTCTTGTATTTCCCAATTGCTAGTTGCAGACCCATGGAATTAATAGAATTCGATACGTCAACGGTAATGTAAGTTCCATTGATTCTGGGGATTGTAGTCTCAAAAGGTAAATTTCTCAAGCTCTGAGTTAGACCATATATATGGGTCTTGGGAAGAGAATAAATCCAACCCCAGAAAAGCACGACTCCAATGCAGCCATCGTATCACTTTCTGAAATCCTGGAATCGCCAACTCGGTTGGGCTGTTTATGGCCTCGGGGCTCAACAATAAATTCAGCCTTAGCTAACCTTCGGGTGAACTCAAATATCCAGCATTCAGAAGGTGTTTTGTTTTTTAACAAAAGCTGAAGAGGGGCTTGCATCCCGGAGGCGGAAATTCGCAGCCCTTCATTCAACAGGCTTTTACGAACTCCGTTTTTAGTGGAATGTGCCCTTGCAAACAATATATAGGAGCCTCAGTGTTGCTTCAAGAGCCAAAAAACACTGGCGGAGGCCATGCCAAGACGTGTAGACAAGCTGTTAACAATTATTGCTACACGGCCGCCTGGCACCGGCTTCTCTGTCCAGAAGTGCAGGAAAGAGTGGAGACAACAGCAAAACAGGTGGTGCAAAAGCTGCACGTAGGTAATACGGGTGGCATTTAAAGTTTCCGTGACACCACCCGCCTTCTTTGAACAACATTTGGGCACCCTCTAGTGTGGAAAGGACAGAAATGAGTTTGGCCAAGCAATTCCACTCTGCATTTATCTATGCAAATTGATCGAATAGAGGACTAGCTGTGCAAAAAGACAGCAGCCTCTAGATTTTCTTGTGCATCCCAACTCAGGTAGACCTATTGGATTCATGTTTACATGTTGACGCACCATGCAACAATGGAATCAAGAGGTCCACTCTGGTTGGGATTAATCAACTGGGTTCAGCCTAAAGGTTGTACATAGGGCCTCTGATTCCAATTCAGCAGTTTGGATCTGGGTCTGATTCTAGAGAGTATCAATATGGATCCCAAATCCAAACTGATATTCAAGAATCCCTGTTACTCTTTCTCCCACATGAATTTGCATTGGGAAACTGCTGTTTTGCACCGACACTGAATTGTTCCAAATAGATCCACTTTGGATCTACTACAGGTTGATCTGAATCAGGCATATTTACTTTAAGGTTCAGGACTGGGCTAAATCAGTTACACAGCCTCAACCATTAAAAAATAAAGAGTATGATAAAATTGGGTTAAGATCCCTATTGAACCATGACGTGGGCTGGAAATCAGATACCGTAGGACTTGTTGCATTTCCTCCTTTTTCTTCTTCCCATAAACTTGTGACTAGCCCATTCAGCTCCTAACGGCAGCCATATAGAAATCTATCAATTTATCCACTAAAATGGAAACCATAAGAAAAGCAGAGGCTGTTGAAAGCAAATATATATCCTTGGATGCATTTTGGAAGTCATTATTTGATCTCTAGAAGGTTCAAATTGTTTTTGTTCACTTATGAAAGGCTTACCTGTCCTGGTCGTTTAATTTCACGAGTGCAAATTGTTTGGTTGTGAATAAAAAGTTTGTTGAAGTATGTTGAACTCTTCTGATGTTCTTTTCTGGTCATTTCTGCACAAGACTGTTATAGTGATATCATTCCCCTTTCAACATTCTGTGGAATTCTGGGGTTTGTAGTTCACTGAGACCAAAGATCTCTCTGGCTGAGAATTCTAAAGACCCCTCCCTAAACTGCAAACCCCAGGATTCCACAGGATGTTGAAAGTGGAATAATCGCACTATAAGAGTGTAGTGCGGAAATTGCCAAAGAGTCTTTTTCTGCAATGAACATGTTAACCACCTAGTGGGGCTGAAGCATACTGTTTTACAGCTGCAGACTGTTTGGGAGCCGGAGAGGAAGCCCATCAGCAGCCAGGCATTCTGGAAGGTAAAACTCATGCCGGGGAGCCTGGTTCCACCACACACCACCCAGAACATGTATCCTCTGTCCCTGCGTTCCCAGTCTTATCTGATTTTGTATGCTATGGAAGGTTGGCCCTGGTTAATCCTTGGATGAGAGACCACCTGGGAGAAATACCCGGGATCGCCATTTAGCACAAGGAGCAGATCCTTTATGAAATCCTGGAGAACCACTTGTTACTGCAGCCCAAGCCTACCCGGACATAGCATTTGATATCATTTTTGATATCAAACCATTCGGCCTTCCTCTGCCACCCCGCTCCACATGTTTGCGAGGCCGGTAATTGCTGGACATTTCTTTCTCCACCTAGGCAGCCGGTAATTGCTGGACATTCCTTTCTCCACCCAGGCAGGCAGAACAGAGCCACTCCGTTGCTTCAGGGACCTCTCCTGCAAATGTCCTTTTGCTTATGCGCGATACTAACACAGGCCTCCCTGCCCCGAGCAGGTAGCCGAACAAAGCCATGCCAAGCACTCCGCATTTGCATACTGGTTACACCATTGTTGATTCGGCGCTAAGCCAATCATGCTAAACTCTGACCTTTCCAAAGCTTTGTCCCGCTCCAAACTCGCATTGTTCTCACCGAGTAAGGTATGGCCTGCAGTCACAATTCACCCTATATAAGCCCCCCGATTCCGAGACCACCTCGGATTGCTCCTGAGTTCCATCCAGCCTTGCTGCCGCTTTGTCTGGTGAGCCATCCCCTCAGTTCTACGTACTGAGACTCCATATCCACAAACTCAATCTTCAAACCTCTTCAGGACTACGAGACAGGTGTCGTATCACCCATTTTCCCCCCAAAATCCCTAATTCCAATTCTTAGGCTCTTTTCGCATTGAGGCTTCTTGCGCGAGCGGGGGAGGGCGGCTCGCGCGAGAAGGCTCCTCCGGGAGGCTGCCATTTCCCCGCTCCTTCCTTCCATAGGCGAAGGAACGAGCGGGGAAGCGGCAGCCTCCCGAAGCAGGAGGCTCGCGTGTCTGCCCCCCCGCGAAGCAGGAGGCTCGTGCGTCCGCCCCCCCTTGCGAAGCAGGAGGTTGTCGCATCCGTCGCGCTAGCGCCCCGCCCCACCCCTTCCTTCCGCAGGGGCGGAGGGAAGGAAGCACGACCCGGTCGCCTCCCCGACACTCCGCACAGAAGGTAAGTGCGCGCGGGCGCTAAGAACGTTGTGCGAGCGCAGGTGATTTTCGCTTCGAGGCGAAAATAAAAAAACCCACGATCGCGCTGCTGCAGCCCCGTGAGCGTGGTGGAAGTGGGAGTGCGTCGTGCAGAGCGACGCTCCCACTCCAGCGAAGCTCAGGGGGCTCTCGCGCGACAGAAAGCCCGTGCAAAAAGGGCCTTAGTTAGCTGTGTGATTGTGGTGTCTTTACTGTTTGTTTGTCTTTCAATAAAACATCATTTTTTTGCTATTTTAAACTGTCTGAGTGCTTGACTGACCTGACCCCGTAGACGCTGGGTTGCAAGATCCTGCTACGTTACCCTGCCTCTTGCTAGCTTTAGTGAGTGCCTCAGCTAATTTTCCCCAAGTTGTGTTATTGTCATTTGGTTATTTGGGCACCCCTCCCGGGACCCCCAGAGAACAGGGTAACACACTGGTAGCATTGGACTAGATGGACCCCCAAGTGTATGAGGCCATTTCTTGTTTTCCCAGTGTCATCTTGTTCCAGAAGTTGAGCAGGTTGGAACTGGTGGATCTTTGGGTGGGGGGAAACCTCCTCTCTAGGTAGGACCAAGACAAAGTCCTGCCTGAAATCCTGGAGGGACACTAAAGTCAGCCAGAATTGACTCTATTGGGACAGAGGCATAAAGGGCCTGTCTAAATATAAGGCAGCCTGCTATGTTCCGATACAGAAGGCTCCAGGTTCCTAGAATCATAGAATTATAGAGTCATAGAGCAGTTGGACAGTGGAATCTGCTGCTGCCTTAATGGAGTGTGGGGAAGTCTCCTTCTCTGGGGTTTTTTGAATAGAGGCTGGATGACCGCTTGTCAAAGGGAGTGCTTTGGGGCTGGACTGGATGGCCCTTGTGGTCTCTTCCAATGCAACGATTCCACAATTGTCTGTTCCACAGATTTGGCACACTGGGACAGAAATTTCTCCCCTCCACACCCTTCCATACGAAGCCCAGCTCCTCCCTGTGTGGGTACAGAACCCATCCCTTCTTCCCCATTTAAGCCTTGTTGGGCTAATGAGAAGCAGATTGCTAGGGGATGCAAGATGCCTTTGCTGACATGTTTGAGAACGTGCTGTATTCATTTTCCCTGCAGTATTCCCCCTTCCAGGCTGCTCAGAGTTTCCAGAAAAACACTCTCCTCTATCTCTGAAAATCACACATGCAAACATGTTTTTCCCCTTTATTCGGGGCTGGCAGGATCAGCCAGTCCCTGACTGTAAACTCAGTGGATCCTTTCCTTTCCCGCCTTAGCACATCTCTCCCATGCACACACCCCTCCACCTCTGTCGCTGCCCTCCTCTCTCTTTCTTTGGGAGGCAAATAGAGGGGCTTTAACTCCATCCACACGGGATTTGGAGTACAGGTTTGCCTCGGTTAGCAAAGGAGGTGTGTTTCTGGGCATGGTTTCTTTGGCAAAAAACTTGGTAAAAGTAACATAGATAGAATAAAGAGGGCTTCCTACACCATAAAAAAATGGGGAAAAAATGCCAGAATGGAATACTGTGCCCAGTTCTGAGCGGCACAATTCAGGAAGGATATTGACAGGCTGGAAGGTGTCCAGAGGAGGGCAACTAAAATGGTTGAAGGTCTGGAAACCATGAGGAGCAACTAAAGGGCACCAGTGTTACGGTAGTTTCTAGCCCGGACTTGTGGGATATCAGATATCATTTGATATCAATAATTTGGCCTTCTTTACCTCTTCCTGTCCACGTACTTGCGAGGCCCCCCGGACAAGCTCACTTACAGGCATGGCCGCAAATAGCTGAAATATTCAAAACCGATCCAGGCAGGCCAGAAATAGCCAGACTGCCACTTTAGGAGACCTCAAAGCAAGCAGCACATTATGCAATAATATGTAATCTTAGATGATCTTACATGCAGATTGAAAGACGAAAAAAGCAGTAAAAAAAATGGAAGATATGAGAATAATTAAGTTATATATTGAAGAGAACTGGGTAAAGTTATGCCAAGAGTAAAGTAACAAGTAAGAAATAAGATAAAATATAACAGTTTGGCAATGAAATTGCTTAAGGAAGAGATATGACAATGAAGAGACAAGTCTACAAAAGTAAAAGTAATCAGAGTAAGAGATCTCAGAGAAAAAATAGAAATAAATGCAGTTCAAACGAGGGGAAGGAGGAAGGAAAAGAATAATACAGAAAGATAACAATACAGGATGGGAGAAAAAAGATAGACAAGGGAATATAATAAAAGTTGAGCTGATGTAAATTTCTGGGTAGATATGAATCGATGTACAAATATTCTCTCCTTTGTTTTATTCATATCTTGGAAAATGCTGAATATGTTGTTGTTGATTATTCTGAGTATTTGTTATCTCTTTTTTAATAAAAGTAAAATAAATAAAAAAAGCAAGCAGCACATTATGGTGGCGCAGTGGTTAAATGCCAGTACTGCAAGCCACAAGGTCGATCCTGCCCGGCTCCAAGGTTGACTCAGCCTTCCATCCTTTCGCAGGTCGGTAAAATGAGTACCCAGCTTGTTGGGGGCATGTATAGAAATACATGCTATTTGTAAGTTGTTCGCCGCCTCAATCCATATGGAGAGGGGGGATACAAATAAATAAATAAATAAAAATTATGTATGCAAGTTACTTACAAAGGACTCCCTGCCCCAAGCAGGCAGCTTGATGAGCCGAATACTCACCTGTCAAGCACTCCGCGTTTGCATACTGGCTACTCTATTGACAACTCTGTCATAACTCAATCATGTAAAATACTGACCTTTCGGAGGCTTTGTCTCCAGCCCGAAACTCATTGTTATCCCCGGGAACGGACTAGCCTACAGGCACATTTTCCCCTATAAGACCACCTGACTTTGAACGCTTCCTCGGATCGCTCTTGGCTTCCATCCCGCCTCACTGTCGCTTCGTTCGGTAAGCCTTCTTGTGCTGAGAATCCTCATTTCCACGAACTTCTTCTTCAAACTATCTGGGCTTCAGGACAGGTGTAGTATTACCCATACAAAAAACCTCCTCTTAAAATCCCTCTATCCAACTCCTACCTTTATTTCAATAGTTCTCTGTGTGAGTGTGTTACATACACGTGTTTGACTGTGCTGTACATCAATAAAAACAACAATTATTTACTTCTGTTTGCTCCTTGCCTCGGCCTGACCCCGTAGCCACTGGGTTCAAGATCTCGCTAGGTTGCCCTGCCTCTCGTATTGCTAGCTTGCGCTCTGCTAATTCCCTTCCAGATGTTCCCGTATTGTGAGCACATTGAGGTGTCCCTCCCGGGACCCCAGAAATCAGGGTAACACCAGAGTATGTTTAGCCTGGAGAAGAAAAGGTGAAGAAATGATATGAGAGCCATGTTTAAATGTTTGAAGGAATGTCTTATGAAGGACAGAGCAAGCCTGTTTCTGCTGCTCCAAAGGCCATTTCCACACTAGCCTGTTATAGTGCGATGATTCCACTTTCAACATCCTCTGGAATCCTGGGGTTTGCAGTTCCTCCCGAAACTGCAAACCCCAGGATTCCAGAGGATGTTGAAAGTGGAATCATCGCGCTATAAGACTGTAGTGCAGAAATGGCCACTGTTGATAAGAATTCTGGAGGCAGCTTCAGTTTACTTTGCCCTGTTGTATGCAAGCACACACAGCTACAGAATCTCTTTCTTTCCCAGCTCAAATGTTTATTGCATTGTTTACTGCTGGTGTGCTGATACAACCCATTACAAAAATAAAAAAGAGGAAGGGGAGGCTATGTAACTCTGTTGCAGCTGGCTGGTGGCTTCCATGCCAGTGTGGTGGTAAATCAGTGCCATGTTTTAGTCTGAACTTTAAAGAGCTCTCTGAAGTACTGCTGCTGTTGTTATTTATATTATATTTATATCTCTCTTTTCCCCAAAAACTGGGATTCAAAATGGCTCACAAGTTTTTAAAAAGCAATAAATTGGAAACTTTTAGAACTGAATATTAAAATAGAATTAAGCTATTTACAGTATTAAGACAATTACTAAAATAATGAAATGCAATTTTTTAAAATAAGATAAAAACTCTTCAAAAGTTCGGTTAAAACAATGGGCCTTTCCGCACTACACTGCTATATTCCCTTTCCACACTACAGTGTTAAAGTGCTGCTATTCCACTAACAACCTCCTATGGAATTCTGGGGTTTGTAGTTTAGGGAGGGCACTTCGAATTCTCAGCCAAAGAGCACTTTGGTCTCAGTAAACTACAAACCCCAGAATTCCACAGGGCGTTGAAAGTGGAATAGATGCAGTTTAACAGTGTAGTGTGGAAATGGCCATAGTGCTATTATTCCACTTTCGACATCCTGTGGAATTCTGTGGTTTGTAGTTTCCTGAGACCAAAGAGCTCTCTGGCTGAGAAGTTTAAATGCCCCTCCCTAAACTGCAAACCCCAGGATTCCACAGGATGCTGGAAGTGGAATAATAGCAGTATAACAGCGTAGTGCGGAAAGGCCCAATTTAGCACCCCCAGCTTGTTCTTTAAAATTTTTGTTTGAAAACCCCCCTGTCTGAATAAAAAGGGTTCAGCCTACTGCTGGAAAGAGAATAAGGAGGGGGGCATTTTGGCCTTCCTGGGAAGTGAGATCTAAAGCCAGGGGGCAGCCACCGAGAAGGCCCTGCAGCTATTTTGGGGGTAAGGTTTGGGATGGTTCCCTTAAGGCTCAGATTGAAGCCTAGAGCAAATTGGTTGCCCAACTGGCATGGAAATGGTTGGCCACCTGTGGCTATTAACACAGCCCTACCTCATCCCCACATTTTGTACATTTGTCTGGCCATTTCTGCACTACACCCTTATAGTGTGATTATTCTACTTTCAGTATCCTGTGGAATTCTGGGCTTTGCAGTTTACTGAGGCCAAAGTGCTCTCTGGCTGAGAATTCTAAATGTTCCTCCCTAAACTACAAACCCCAGGATTCCATAGAATGTTGAAAGTGGAATAATCACACTATAAGAGTGCCGTGCGGAAATGGCCTCTGTCTTCAAATTGCCTCCATGTAGTTTGACCCTGTGCAATAGGTTAGCATTTCAAGGTCAGCGACGGATGGAGAGACCTTCATGCACAAATTCATTGGACCTCCCCGGCACATTTTAGAAGTTCTTGCAGAGCTAAGAGCTGCTGCTCCCAGCCAACGTGGGAATCTCTGAGTAGGGGGGACTCTGCAGCTCTTCTCCGCTCCCTCTTTGCTTCCATAAAACAGGGAGTCATCTGAGCTCTCGCAGAGTCTTGGATGCAATTGTTGGCTGGAGACCGGCTTTTCTCTCTGATGTGCAGCCAATGTCTACTCAAGGCGCCTGCTCTGGAGCACACAGCGTGCCTGACTCTGCAACGTGGGAAATGATTGTTTATGTGAGAACAGCAGCACGCACCAAAACCTCTTCCAAGTCGTAAAAGCTATTATTTACTCTTGCAACGTGCTGGAAAAACCCAGAGAAGGCAAAGTTAGATGGGGAGGGGGATGAGGGCGGCAACTGAGAAATATCACTGAGTCTTGATCCATCCGGTCAAGGTTCTTCTGACCTGCAAAGAAATTGTACAGGCCAAATCGGCTTTAAAAGCGAAAGTGTTTTTTCCAAGACGTTCCCACCACGACAGGCTCAGTTAACATTAACACTCCACTTAAACATTCTGGAGTATCGGAATCTCGGGGTATTTATAAAGGATAACAAGCAGGCTCTTTGGTAATCGTTTAGGTTATTAATCATATGCAGTCACAGATATACAAACATACTGTGTACATTCCCCTTAGGGAGAAACACAGACATATTCATGGCCATTTCCGCACTAGACTGTTATAGCACTATGATTCCACTTTCAACATCCTATGGAATCCTGGGGTTTGCAGTTTTGGGAGGGGACAGCTGGCCCCTCTTGAAACTGCAAACCCCAGGATTCCAGAGGATGTTGAAAGTAGAATCATCGTGCTATAACAGTCTAGTGCGGAAACGGCCCATGTCTGGGCTCTTGCTTTCATCACATTACATTGCACAGCATGTAAGAGCATCATACATTCATTACATTACAGTATATGACAAGTATATGACAATCCTTGTTGAGTGCCTTCAATTAATTTCCAACTTAGGGTGACCAAAAGGGAAACCTATCATGGAGTCTTCTGGGGGCTGAGAGTATGTGACATGCCCAAGTCACCCAGTGAGCTTCCATGGCCAAGCAGGGAATTGATCCCTTTTCTCCAGAGTTATAGTCCAGTGCTCAAACCACTACAACACCCTGGCTCAAGTTTTTAAACAGAAGCTGGATGGCCTTCTGCTGGGAATGCTTTGATGGTATCTTTCTGCAAGGCAGAAGGGGGTTGGACTGGATGGCCCTTGGAGTCTCTTCCAGCTGTAGGATTATGACTCTATGATAATCACAGAACCCACATTTCCACGTTAAAATGTTCCCTTCAGGATATAGCAAGGTAGCAAAGGGTTAGCTGTGGGTGGCAGTGGGGGCAAAACAAGGCCATTGCCCACCCACCCAAATAAGGATTCAGCTGCCCATCACCACCAAATAAAAGCCAAAGAAGAAGGAGTCCAAGCTGTGGCACACCCTCCAACACTTCACAGATGAAAATCAGAACACACGTGCCCAAGTGACATCAGAATGTTGTCCAAGTGGCCAAAGTGAGGAGAGGCTGCAGCGGTTTGTTTTTGCCGGCCCCTACTGGGAACAGAAAGATTCTCCAACCTTCTGTCCTCACCTTCTCTCCCCTCCCACTCAATTGTGTGCAAACTACCTTTTGCAATTCCAACTCAGTTTTCAGCAATTGGAGGAAGCAGAGAACAAAGGAGGAAAGTGTATGGAGGAGGGTCAAGAAATTGAGACATTTTAAAAGCAGTTGAAAAACTAAAAAGTAGGACGACAGAGGATTAATTGGAACTGCCTCAGGCTAATTGGCACAGTTGGAAGGCAGGCTGTGGGAAAGGGTAAATTGATCAAGAGGGCGAAGCAACTCTTGTACACAGAAAAGTTATAGAATTTGGGGCTGTTTAAATTAACTAAAAAGGGAGATGTAATGGAGCAGCATAAAATTATGCATCACAAGTAGACAGGGAGACCTCTCACACCATAGCTGAACATCCTGGCTGTCATGCCCAGCTTCCAAAACATGGACTCTGACTCAGAGTCTGAGACAGGAGTCATGCCAGGACCTGCTGTATAGGAAGAGGTTACAGTGCCACAAACAGATCAGAGGGTGGTGCCAGTTCCATCAGACAGTCCTGCCCTTTCAGACACAAAAGATCACAGAATCATAGAATCATAGAAATGTAGAGTTGGAAGTGACCCCAGGGGCCATCCAGTCCAACCCCCTGCCAGGCAGGAACACCCTCAAAGCACTCCCGACAGATGGCCATCCAGCCTCTGCTTAAAAATCTCCAAAGACGGAGGAGACTCCACCACACTCCATAGAGGCAGCGGCATATTCCACTGCCGGGCAGCCCTGACTGTCAGGAAGTTCTTCCTGAGGTTCAGATGGAATCTCCTTTCCTGCAGCTTGAATCCATTGCTCCTTGTCCTGGTCTCTGGAACAGCAGAAAACAAGCCCTCTCCCTCCTCAACATGGCATCCCTTCAAATATTTAAACATGGCTATCATGTCCCCTCTTAACCTTCTCTCCTGCAGACTAAACATACCCAGCTCCCTAAGTCTATCTTCATAGGGCTCCATGGCTTCCAGGCCCCTCACCATTTTGGTCGCCCTCCTCTGGACTTGCTCCAGCTTGACCATGTCCTTCTCGAATTGGGGTGCCCAGAACTGGACACAGGATTCAAGATGAGGTCTAACCAAAGCAGAGTAGAGTGGTACCAGTACCTCCCTCGATCTAGACACCATACTCCTATTGATGCAGCCGAGAATTGCATTGGCTTTCTTGGCTGCCGCATCACACTGCTGCCTCATGTTCAGCTTGTGGTCTATGAAGACTCCTAGATCCCTTTCACACGCACTGCTATCCAGCCACGTGTCCCCCATCCTATATTTCTGTGGCCCTTTTCGCACGGGCTTTCCCGAGTGAAACAGCCCCGTGAGCCGTGCGGGAGTGGGAGCGCCGCTCCACACGACGCACTCCCACTTCCGGCGCTCTCACGGGGCTGCAGCAGCGCGAGCGCGGGGTTTTTGATTTTCGCTTCCAAGCGAAAATCACCCCGCTCTCGCGCAACGCTCCCAGCGCCCACCCGCACTTACCTGCTGTGCGGTGCGTCGGAGAGGCGGCCGGGTAGCGCTTCCTTCCCTCCACTCCTGCGGAAAGAAGGGGTGGGGCGGGGCGCTTGCGTGACGGATGCGACGGCATCCTGCTCCGTGCGGGTGGGGGGCTGCTCGCGACAGCCTTCCGCTTTGCGCGCGCGGCGGGGGGCGGGCGCGACTGTCGCTTGCTCCTGGCGCACGCGGGGGGTGGGCGCGACTGTCGCTCGCTCTTGGCGCGCGCGGGGGGCGGGCATGACTGTCGCTCGCTCTTGGCGCGCGCGGGGGGGTGGGCGCGACTGTCGCTCGCTCTTGGCGCGCGCGGGGGGCGGGCGCGACTGTCGCTCGCTCTTGGCGCGCGCGGGGGGCGGGCGCGACTGTCGCTTGCTCCTGGCACGTGCGGGGGGGCGGGCGCGACTGTCGCTCGCTTCCCGCGTGCGCGGGGGCGGCGCGAGAGGCTCCTGCTTCTCGCGCAAGCGGGGGAAGATGGACGCGCGAGCCGCCTCCGCCTCCGGGACACTGCCGCTTCCCCACTTGTTCCTTCGCCTGCGGAAGGAACGAGCGGGGAACCGGCAGGCTCTCGGAAGAGGCTTTTCGCGCAAGCCGCCCACCCCGGCTCACGCAAAAAGCCTCAGTGCGAAAAGGGCCTGTATTCCATTTTTTCTACCGAAGTGTAGGACCTTACACTTCTCTCTGTTGAATTTCAACAGATAACAATGCTTACCTTTGCTGAGCACAGACAACTGTCCTATCTCAATCCTGGCACAGTTGATAAATCAAACAGAACAAACTGAATATCTCCCAGCTTGTCATTTACTTGCAGGCAGTAAGCAAGGAGTCATAAATAAAGCCCAATATAAGTCCGACAGGGTTTCACAGCAAGGGATTGTCCAAGGTCAATCTGTCAAGGCATCCAGCAAGGTAAGAGGTCAGATAAGCTCTGACAACTTCTGGAGAGAAAGGATGCCAGCTAAATAGGTCTGAAGCCTAGCACAGCTGTCACTTGATTGATTGTTGCTAGTTATAAATCCTGAGAGAGTGATGCTGGCTCTCTCTTTGCTGCCTGTGCACTGTGAAGCTGGGTCGAGACAAGTGTTCCTCTATATCTGAAGAGGCAGGAGACTCCGTTGGAGGTGGCACCGTTCCCTGCTCTGTTTCCAGCACTGTAACCTCTCTCTGTACAGCAGGCCCTGCCATGCCTTCTGTTTCAGACTCTGAGTCAGAGTCCATGCTCTGGAAGCAGGGCATGACACCAACAAGGAGAGGGCCTATGCCACTCCCAGAGAATTTATAACTGCCAACAATTAATCAGTCAACAGCAGTGTTCGGCTTCTGACCTATATAGCTGCTGCCCTTCCCCTCTAGGAGATGTCAGAGTTTGCTCAACGTTTTGCTGAATTCTGTGCATGACCCTGGATTACCCTGACTAACTTTGGGCTTGCTGCCTTTGAACTCCGTTGGACTTTATTTTGACCTTGTGCTAACTGGATAAAAGTAAGTAAAGAGATGGGAGCTATTCAGTTTGTTTTGTTTGAGTTATCAGCTGTGCTGCTGGGACTGAGATAGGACACGGGTTCACCTATGGGAGCCAAATGGTGGCAGACTGAGGCCCTTTTCGCATTAAGGCTTCTAGTGCAAGCGGGGGAGGGTGGCTCGCGCAAGAAGCCTTCTCCGGGAGGCTGCCGTTTCCCCCTCCTTCCTTCCACAGGCGAAGGAACGAGCGGGGAAGCGGCAGCCTCCCGGAGGCGGAGGCGGCTCGCGCGTCTGCCCCTCCCTTGCGAAGCAGGAGGTGTCGCGTCCGTCCCCCCCCGCGCGTGCGCAAAACAGGAGGTGTCGCGTCCGTCACGCTAGCTCCCCGCACCACCCCTTTCTTCCGCAGGGGCGGAGGGAAGGAAGCGTGACCTGGCCGCCTCCCCGACGCTCTGCACAGGAGGTAAGTGCGCATGGGCGCCGGGAGCGCTGCACGAGCGCGGGTGATTTTCGCTTTGAGGCGAAAATCAAAAAATACGCGCTCGCGCAGTGTCAGCCATGTGAGCGGCGGAAGTGGGAGTGCGTCGTGCAGAGCGATGCTCCCACTCCCGCAAGGCTCACGGGGCTGTCGCGCAACAGAAAACCCATGTGAAAAGGGCCTGAGTCAGGGCAGACAGAGGGAAACACATCTTTACTCAGCTCACAGCTAAACTGCAGAACTCACTGCCACAAGATGTAGTGGTGTCTGACAACATTTATTGTCAGTTGGTGTCACTTCAGCTTTGACCAACAGCAACCCAATGGCTGTGGGATCTCCAAGTCACCCCACTCAGGTCTTGCAAACTGAAGGCAGCCATGGCTTTCTGGATTGCATTTATCCAATTGTAATGCAGTTCTCCTCTTTTACTACTGCCTTCTACTTTGTGTGTGCACCTTCAGATCACCTGTCAACTTATGGCAAACCCATGAATTTCATTCATAAGGTTCTCTGAGGCAGGGAATACTCAGAGGTGGTTTTGCCTCTTCCTTCCTCTGAAAAATAGCCTACAGTACCAGGGATTCCTTGGCCATCTCCTAACCAAGTATTAACCAGGGCTGTCCCTGCTTAGCTTTCAAGATCAGAAGGGGGCTTTTTTTAAGCCATGTGTGTGCCTCAAAGCTATCTCTTGACTTATGGCAGCCCCATTGATTTCATAGAGTTTTCTTAGGCAAGGAAACCTCAGAGATGGTTTTGCCAGTTCCTTTCTCTAAAATAGAGCCTGCAGCATCTGCAGTACCTGGTATTTGTTTGTGGTCTCCCATCCAAGTACTAACCAGGGCTGACCTTTGTTAACTTCCAGGATCAAACAGGATCTGATGCCTTCAGGGTATTCAGATCTTGATAGGCAAGGACTTATTTTTATTCCAACATGTTTTTGAGTTGACAGGTGACTTAGAGGCACACATGTGTGCATGCACACACACACACACAGCACAAGATCCTGTCTGATCTTGGAAGCTAAGTAGGGTCAGCCCTGGTTAGTACTTGGATGGGAGACCACCAGTGAACACCAGGAGCTGTAAGCTATATTCTAGAGGAAGTCTACGGCAGAACACCTCTGAATATGCCTTGCCTAAGCAAACCCCATGAAATTTATGGGGTTGCCATAAATCAATAGGTGACTTGAAGGCATATACACATACATATTTGGAGGATAAGAGGGAGGAAGACATTCTAGTCTCCCTGGAAGGGGCTCCAGGACGTGGGAGCAGTCATCAAAAAGCCCCTCTCTTGTGTTTTCATCAACCAGGCCTGCAAATGGGGTGGAATCCAAGGAAATTCCTCCTTCAAAAATCGGGTAGGCTCATATAAGAAGATACATTCCTTCAGACAACCTTGAAGTGTCTGTTTTTGCTTTTTTCGACTACGTCAATATTTTTCTGTTTTTCTAAGTCACTCTGAAATGCTGAGAATGCTTTCAAATATCTTCCCCACACATGTTGGCTTGCTGAGAATCGATTTGCTAAAAGCATCACCCACCCACCCCAAACTATTGCTGCAAACAAATCTTCCATTACATCCATCAAGGCAGTAAAAGGTCAAGAGTTATTTATTGCATAGTCAAAAATCAGCTGACCCGTTCGTTCCCCAGACAGCTTCCTTGCATTGGTGCACAGCTTTATCCCAGGAGGCGAAGCAGGGGAGAGAAATGAGTCCAATCAACATGGCCCTTTTGACATTTGAACATATTTGTGTGTCACAGCCTATTACCTTCCGAAGAGGCAAATGCCAAGTGGGCAGCCGTTTCATACTAAACTCCTCTCACCATTGAGCAGTGGATGGCATCAATTATGGGATCAATTCCCCGTCTCTCCCAGACCCACGTTAGAAGTGACGGGATGGCTTCTGGGCTGATCCAGCCTGGGGGTCCCAGGAGGGGCACCCAAATAACCAAATAAAAACACAAGATGGGGGAAATTAGACTCCAGCACTCTCTCAAGCTAACGAGAGGCAGAGTAACTTTAGCTGGGACCTTGCAACCCTATGTCTACAGCGTCAGGTCAGAGAGCAGCTAGACAAGGTTTTAAAGCAACAAATAATATTTTATTGAGGACAAACAACACGAAAGACACGACATACACTAGCTAGCTGAGAAATAGAAATGGAGAGCTTTGGGGAATGGGTAATACGACACCTGGTCTCGTAGTCCTGGAGAGAAGATGGGGTTGCAGGGATGGAAGCTCAGCCTGGTTCGCTGAGGGGAGCTCACTGGACAAACCGGTAGCAAGGCAGTATGGAGGTCCAAAGTGTTCCGAGGAAGTTCTGAAAGTGGGGACCTTTTATAGGGTGGATTTTATCTACAGGCCATGCCATGCTCGGTGAGAACAAAGGAAATTTGGAGTTGGACAAAGGATTTGGAAAAAGTCAGGTTTTACATGATGGGCTTAGCGCTGGATGACAATAGTATGGCCAGTATGCAAATGGCCCAACATAAAGGAATAGCTCGGCACTCAGCTGGGCGTCTTTGTAAAGTCACACTGAGCAAGGCCGGTTTGCAAGAAGGTTTTTCCCTAAAGCAACGGAGAGGCTTAAGTTGCCTGCCTGAATAAAGTTTTGGAATGTACAACCATTAACAGCCGGGCCCCAGACATGCTTGTCTACAGGACCTCTGCAAACACGTGGAGTAGGGTGGCAGAGAAAGGTCAAATGAGGCCAAATTATTTGATATCAAGAGATATCTAGTGCTCTCACCAGACATAGCATAACCGTGGTAACACTTTGAATTTTCTTTTTTTGGCCCATTTCTATTTAACATTTTTCATAGAATCATAGATTTTATGGGGAAAGCATGGCTCCCAGCGGATTTTTTCCCCCCAACCCTCTGAGGAGCGTCTGAGGGAGCTGGGTGTGTTTAGCCTGGAAAAGAGAAGGTGAAGAGTGGATATGACGGCCATGTTTAAGTATTTGAAAAGATGTCATAGGGAAGATGGGGCAAGCTTGTTTTCTGCTGCTCCAGGGACTAGGATGTTACTCCATCTATGGCACTGTTGGTGAGGACCCCAGATATCACTTTGATATCAAACAATTTGGCCTTAGCTTGACCTTTCTCCAGCCACCCCACTTCACGTGTTTGTGAGGTTCTCCGGACAAGCACGGACAGAGTGTGGCTGCTAATGGTTTTGCATTCCAGACCCCATTGAGGTCAGCAACTCAAGCCTCGCTCGTAGCTTCAGGGAACTTCCATCTGCAAACTCCACAATAGCGGCACGGCTCTCAGCCAAGCCATTCCTTTATGTCGGGCCATCAATGTACCGGCCATGCTATTGTCATCAAGAGCAAATCCTATCATGTAAACCTGGCCTTTGCCAAATCCTTTGTCTAGTGCTAAAACTCCCTTTGTTCTCACCTGGCTTGCCATAGCCGGTAGGCACAAACTCCCCTATAACCCCCCCCCCGCCGCCGCCATTTCCAAACAGTCTTTGGATCACCCTGGACTTCCATCCAGCCTTGCTGCCACTCTGTCCAGTGAAGTTTTCCCCTCAGTTCTCCATAACTGAGTCTGCTCCCCCTCTTTGGACTACTTTGGACTCCCACCCCCTCCTGTTGCTGGTTTGTCTAAGGAACTCCCCTCAGCCAGCCACGCTGAGCTTTCTTCCCCAGAACCCCGTCTTTCTCTCTCCAGGCCAACGAGACCAGGTGTCGTATTACCCATCCCTATGCTCTCCCATTCTACTTTCCAGTTAATTAGTGTGTGTGCTGTTTAATTTGCTGTTTATCTTTCAATAAAACTGTTATTTTTGTACTTTTAACCCTGAGTGCCTGCTCTCTGACCTGAAGCCGTAGACATTGGGTTAAAGATCCTGAAGTTACCCTGCCTCTCGTTTAGCCAAGAGAGTGCTCAAGCTAAATTCTCCCAACTTGTGTTTATATTTGGCAATCTGGGCACCCCTCCCGGGACCCCCCAACACACAGGGTAACAAGGACAGGGAACGATAGCTTCTAACTTGAGAAAAGTGATTCCACCTAAGTCATAGGCAGAACTTCCTGATGGTGAAAGCAGTTTGACAGTGGAACGTGCTGCCTGGGAGTGTGGTGGAGTCTCCTCCTTGGGAGGAGGTTGGATGGCCGTCTGTGAAAAGGAGTGCTTTCATTGTGCTTTCCTGTATGGCAGAATAGGGTTGGACTGTGTGGCCCTCGGGGTCTCTTTCAGCTCTAGGAGTCTATGATTCTTAAACCCGCTTCTGTGCAGGGTCTTCCTCACTTTTTCACGGCTGGTCTCCTCCGTCCTTGGCTGCCACCACTTCCGTGTCACACACCACCGGTGGTAATGATCCTCACCATTTTATGAAAGGTGGCAAATCGACCATTGCATTCCTCCAATCGTCTGTCTCTTCATACACATAACAAGGGTTTATTTCCAATCTATCACGAACTCTGTTGTCATCCATCAGAACACACAACTGCACTCTATTATCTATCCTGCTTACTGGAATATCCTTTCCAACAAGGTAACCATAAATGCCTGACACATTCTCAGGAGTAATGGCAGCCATCTGCAGTGAGTGAGGCCGGCGTTATTTCCAGCAGCCGATACGATCTGGTGCAAGCTTTCACCCGAAAGCTGTCATTCAGCAAATCGGCAGATGATTCAGAGGACTGAACGGGAACTGCTCACGGTTAGCCTTTCTACCTTCCGCCACTATCATCCATCACTGGGATGGGACTGGCAACCTTGAGTCCCCGCACAGCATGTGCTGCGGCTTGACTAGTTTATGGGTACTTGCACCCAAGTAGGGACAGAACAAAGAGAGGACAAACCGTGAGAGTGCAGTAACATCATGCTGTCAAAACTTTCCAGGCCTCTTTTTGTTGTTTTGCTTCCTTTTGAACTGCTCCTTTTGTTATCACGGTTATGATATGTCTGGTGAAGAGCACTAGATATCCTTTTGATATCAAATAATTTGGCCTTGGCTTGACCTTTCTCTGCCACCCTGCTCCACGTGTTTGCAGAGGTTCTCCGGACAAGCACGAAAGGGCGCGGCCGTTAATGGTTGTACATTCCAAAACCTCATTCAGGCAGGCAACTTAAGCCTCTCCGTTGCTTTAGGGAAAAACCTCCCTGAAAACTGGCTTTGCTAGGTGCATATATACACAAAGCCACTCGACCCAGAGCCAAGCCATTTCTTTATGTCAGGCCATCAACATACTGGCCACGCTATTGTCATTAAGAGCTAAGCCCATCACGTAAAACCTGACCTTTGCCAACTCCTTTGTCCAACTCCAAATTTCCTTTGTTCTCACCAAGCCTAACATAGCTTGTAGGTAAAATCCACCCTATAAAAAGTCCCCAGTTTTGGGACTTCCTTGGATCGCTCCTGAATTCCATCCAGCCTTGCTGCCGCTGTGTTTGGCGAGCTGTCCCCTCAGTTCTCAACAATTGAGTCTGCCTCCCTTCTTGGAGTACTTTGGATCACCCTGGACTTCCATCCCGCCTTGCTGCCGGTTTGTCTAAGGAGCTCCCCTCAGCCAACCACACTGAGCTTTCTCTCCCGGAACCCCGTCTTTCTCTCCAGGACTACGAGACCAGGTGTCGTATCACCCATTCCCTAAGCTCTCCATTTCAGTTTCCAAGTTAGCTAGTGTGCATGTTGTTTTATTTGCCGTTTACCTTTCAATAAAACTGTTATTTTTGTCACTTTTAAACTTGCCTGCTTGCTCTCTGACCTGAAGCCGTAGACATTGGGTTAAAGATCCTTGCTAAAGTTACCCTGCTTCTCGTTTAGCTGAGAGTGTGCTCGAGTTAAATTGCCCCAACTTGTGTTTTTATATGGTAATTTGGGCACCCCTCCCGGGACCCCCAACATACAGGGTAACACTTTTACCCCAAAAAGTGTGGGACCTTGAGGTCCACCACCAGCGCCAGCATCTCCTTAGGAATTGGGGGAATTACAACTGCAGGTTAGCCCAGCAAAACTGGAGAATTTGCATACTTGTTTCCCAGCTGGAGATGAACCATGAAAACAGGAGGCAAAGGAAGAGAATCGTACAATACTAGAGTTGGATGCGAACCCATGGGCCATCCAGTCCAACCCCATTCTGCCATGCCAGAATAAATACCCGATCGAAGCCCTCCCTTTGACAGAGGGCCATCCAGCCTCTGTTTAAGAAGCTCCAAAGAAGGAGGAGACTCCTCCACACTTGCAGACAATGCATTCCACTGTCAAACTGGTCTCATCATCAGGAAGTTCTTCTTAATGGAGAGGGAGCACATGGAGAGAAGGCACATGCGTGCAATTCCTTCCCCAGGGAATGGGAGGAGAGGGAGCAGGGAGGGACGGAAGGCACGCTTGCTTGCTCACTTGGGCAGGAGGGAGGGAAGATAATCGGTTTTTCTACTTTTGCAAGGGCCCTCCACCCCAAATTCTCGCAAAAGTGGAGGGACAGCTGTACTTCTCATATATTTATAATAATCATGGTAATAGCAGGGGTTGACCAAAAGGGGGTGAGGGGGTGTTCTGCCCCAGGTGCAAAACAGAAGAGAGTGCAGTGGTGGCTCCCCCCTTCATTTCTGCTTACTATTCGTTTCACTGCATGATTATTACCGAAAATAATTTTGTTGTAGAGAGGAAATAATAGGTGCTTTTATGTATAGATATATCTATATATAAAAGCACCCATTATTTCCTCTCTACAACAAAATGTATATACACATCCATACCCATATATACACACACACACACATATATATATACACACCCATATCCGTTTATATATATATATATATATACACACACACATATATATACATATCCATATACACACACATCCATATATACATATCCATATATATAATAATATATATATATATATATATATATATATGGATATACACACACACACATCCATATCCATTTATACATATATAATAAATATATATATAAATATATACACATCCATATATATATATATATATATGGATATATACAAACACACACACACATATATACACACCCATATCTATCTCTATCTCTCTCTATATATAAAAATACACATCCATATATATATATATATATATATACACACATATATACACACACACATACATATCCACCCATATCGGGTGTTAAATATACTAAGAACGCCACGGGGTAGCAGCAATTTTTTCCCCCTCCCCTAAACTGCCACCGAAGCCATTGCAACCCGAAAACCCAAATTCTTGCTGGAAGCCCGGGCGGAACGTTTGGAGCGAGGAACGGTGGAGGCGCGTGACGCAGTTTCCGGGGGAAGGCTGGAGCGGCGGACCGGAAGCCGCTGAAGCCGCCGGCGTGGGGGCCTTGGTAAGGGAAGGTGGTTTCAGGCTGGCAAGAGAAGGCGGGGAGCAGGTGGACTAGGAAGGAGTGGGGGGAGAGCGGCCGGGGTCCCCCGCGGCCTTCTGCTGGGAGGTAATAATGATAATAATAATGATGATATTGGGATCCCAGCTGCCTGGCTGGGCCTGGAGGGAGGAGGGGTGGGCTTGTTGTTTTGAGGGGGGTCCCATCTGAGACCCCCCAGCCCCCCAATAAGCCAGCATGAAGCTGCAGGGGATGGGGAGAGGAGAGGGATCCCGCTGCCTTTGTATTGCCCTTTGTAATCCCCGTTGGGATCTCCTTCCCCACTTCCTGGCCTGCACCGCAGGGCTGGTTTTCTATGTGAGCAAGGCGGGGGGGTGGTCTGTGCCCCCTGGCAGGTTTTTCTTCCACCTCTAGAACACCCCAGACCTCCTCAAAATAAGGAAATGGGAAAAGTAACTTTTTGGACTACACCTCCCAGCTGGCTGGGGGACGCTGGGAGTTGTAGTCCAAAAGGAAAGGCCTGGGTAGTCCACCCCTCTCCCTAAATAACCCAGGGGACCCCCTCTGTAAATATTGGCCCCATACCTTTAAATATTGTAAATATTTATTGTATTCTAAATATTGCAAATATACTGTAAATATTGGCCTCATACCTTTAAATATTGTAAATATTTATTGTATTGTAAATATTGTAAATATATTGTAAATATTGGCCTCATACCTTTCGGAATGTCAGAAATCCTTTGCTAGACGGGACCCGTTTTTCATTTCAAAATCTCTTGCAAATCACCTTAAAAAAAATTGAAAATCTACGAAGAGTTTGGTCTGATCGCAATGCAATAGCAATGGATCTTAAGGGGGAAGGGGAAAAAATGCATTAGTTGGAGACTAGGTGAGACTTTATTTAAAAATGCATCAGTCATGAATAAGGCTAAGAAAGAAATTAAAGAACATTTTCCCCTTTTATCGCAGAGACCCCAAAATACCAGCCTTCGTCAGCGGCATTGCATTGGACCTGGGAAGAAGGAGGAATTCTTTCCATTGGAGGCATTTAATTCGCGGTTGCCTGGCTGGATGCTGAAGCCACAAGACCACGCGTCAGACGGAACTAGTGTCGTTTCTGCACGAGTCTGTTATAGCGCGATGATTCCACTTTCAACCTCCTCTGGAATCCTGGGGTTTGCAGTTTCGGGAGGGGCCGGCCGGCCCCTCCCGAAACTGCAAACCCCAGGATCCAGAGGAGGTTGAAAGTGGAATCATCGCGCTATAACAGACTCGTGCGGAAGTGGCCTAGATGACCTCTACAATCCCTTTAGGCCCTAAAATTTCATGACTTTAAACATAGAATCATAGAAATGTAGAGTTGGAAGAGACCCCAGGGGCCATCCAGTCCAACCCCCTGCCATGCAGGAACACCCATCAAAGCACTCCCGACAGATGGCCATCCAGCCTCTGCTTAAAAACCTCCAAAGAAGGAGATTCCACTACACTCCGAGGCAGCAGATTCCACAGCCGGACAGCCCTGACGGTCAGGAAGTTCTTCCTGAGGTTCAGGGGGAATCTCCTTTCCTGCAGCTTGGATCCATTGCTCCTTGTCCTGGCCTCTGGAGCAGCAGAAAACAAGCCCTCTCCTTCTTCTACATGGCATCCCTTCAAATATTTAAACATGGCTCTCATGTCCCCTCTTAACCTTCTCTTCTGCAGACTAAACATCCCCAGCTCTCTAAGTCTATCCTCATAGGGCTTCATGGCTTCCATAAAACTCTTTTCATAAAAAGAGTTCTTCTGGGTTTATCTACTCCAGAAGGTTTATCTACTCCAGCCGCCTTCTGTATTTCAGCAACTCTGCCCTATCTGTCCCAGCAACACTTGTGAGCAATGATGCCTTTAATGCTTTGGGGAGCTAAGCAGAGGGTATTAGGGTCTCCATCAGTGTATGTTGGGGGGGGGTTCATGTATGTTTGGAAGCTGGGCAATTGGGAAAAAGCAGATTTCCTGTAGTTTGCTTTTCCTAAAAGATGGGACACCGGTCCTGCACGGGAAGAAGATATTCCAACAAGAATAGCTATGTGCATTATTATATTACTACTATTGTTATTAATCTCCAGTCTTTTTTCCCGTCTGGGACTTAAGGCAGCTTGCAAAAGTCAAAGCAGATACACCTTAAAAATTGACAATATACAAAAGTTAAAAATACAATGAAAAAGACAAGTTCTCAAGAGAATTAAAAGCAGTAAACTATTGGAAAAACAAGAAACAAGAACAATGCAGGATGTTATCGGTGGGCTTTTGCCTCTTGGCGACCCTCCCTCTCCCATCCCTGTGTTTTTGAAATTCAGATTATAAGCTCCTTGGGGACAAGGATCAGCCCTGTTTATTTGATTCGTACCCAGAGTGGGAATCATGCAGCCCTCCAGGTGCTCTTGGATGGTGTCCTCCTGCATGGCAGAAGGGAGTGGGACTAGATGACCCCTGGGGTCTCTTCCAGCTCTAGGATTCTATGATTCCCAGCACAAAAGATAGTAAAAAATACTGGGAGTTTGAATCCAGCAACCTCTGGAGGACTTCTTGATTCCCACCCTTACTTTTTATGGCAAGGTGCCTTTGCAGTTGTGGTCAGGTTCACTCTGACTCCTGCCTACCCTCCCCAAATGTTTTTCTTGTCAGTATTTGTTCAGAAGATGCTGCCTTCTTCTGAGGCTGAGAGAATGTGACCTGCCCTAGGTCACCCAGTGGGTTTCCGTGGCTGAGCAGGGATTCAGACCCTGGCTGGAGTCCTGCTCCCAACACTCAAACTACATTGACTCTCTAAAACACCTTATTTAACATTGAAACATAAATCTGATGATTACAGATGTACTTCTTTCTGTGCTTGCAAAACTGTAGCCCAAGCACACCATACCAACATCTATGCCATTTCCGCACGAGACTCTTATAGCGGGATTATTCCACTTTCAACATCCTATGGAATCCTGGGGTTTGCAGTTTAGGGAGGGACCGATTGGATGTTGAAAGTGGAATAATCCCGCTATAAGAGTCTTGTGCAGAAATGGCCCTATACTGATGTCGTGTGCTATGTGTGAAATTGTAGGTGCTGCATTCCTGTCTTTTCCATCACTTGTCTGCCTTCCAGAAGGATATGTCTTTTCTTTCCTTGGAAAAGTTTCCTGAAACTGCAACTCTTTTTTTATTGGTTTCAGGAAGCCAGGAGCTACTTCTGCCAAAGATGGTGCCCTTACATGGCATCCTCAGTGGTACCAGATGGCTGTGCCGGAGACGTCTGGGATGGACCTCGCAGCCAGTATTCCAGGCTTGGGTTTCCACATGCAATCCGGATTCTGGGACATGCGTAGAGGAAGATGTTAAATGCAACAGAAACTTGGAGGATTTTCATGCTAAGTTGGCGGCTGGTCCATCTTTGCAGCATTTCCTACAAGGAGCAGCTCGTCCTGTGCAGGAAACCCACAACTTGCCAGCTGAAGCGGAGGAGGCCTCAGCGCCCTATCTTGGTCCCAGCACCCTGGCAGGATCCCCTAGGAAAGGTCAGTGATGCCCCTCTCTTGGTTTCTCTTGCCATATAAACACCACATACCTTCTTGGGCTGAGAATGTCTTGGCAACAGCAGAAGTTGGAAGAGTTGCAAGCAATTTAATTACCTGCAACTACCTTATTTGCCAGCATATAAGACACACCTGTGTATAAGATATACCCCATTTATACCCGTATAAAACACACCAGCGTATAAGACACATCCCATTTTCAAATGGTATTTTTTGGGGGGAAAGTGAGTCTTATACACCAGCAAATACAGTACTTTTTTTTTGTTTTTTGGAGGATCACAAGGATATGCCAAACTTACACGTCAAAAGTTACACATTTTGTAGGGACAAAGTTACTTTATTGGTTTGACATGTCATGTTTTCTTTGTTACTCTTGAAAACTACTTTTTAGTAACTTTTGAAAGTTACGTTTTAAAGGGTGCGTTTTAGAGTGCCAGCCTCTTATCAGTCCCAAGGTTCTTTTTACATTTACGAAAGCGCTATGCTTGAGTCACTGTCATTTCTCAGACCCTCACATCCCTCCAGCTGTGTGTCTTGCCCCTTTCCTATTTTTGTCTGTGACATGAGGCTGGAGAGAGACTGAAGATCTGAGAGATGAACAAGCAGCATTGCTGCAGCCATCACCTCAAAGCCAGAATCGGGTGGCTGGCAGCAAAAAAATTCCAGGTTTTCGAGGTGTTCAGATTTCTGGATATGGAATACTCAACCCTGTATTACTGTAATTTAACTCACATTTTTAAACGGATTAAATTAATGTGTTTACTATGATGGTTTAATTATTTGGAATTATCCTTTGTTTTAACTGTAATTTTTTTTAATCTTATACTGTAAGCTGCCTTTGGTCCCATGCAGGGTGGAAAGTGGAATACAAGTATGAAAAAATATATAACTTCTTTCATATTGTGCTGTTTCCTCAAGGGAGGGGAGGCTAATGGCAGCTTACAAAATAAGAAGAATTACAGGTAAGAAAACATGGATCGGAAAACTATGCCAGAATTTATGAGTAGAACAGTGTTAAGTTGTCTGTAGAATTAAAATCCTTTAATACAATTTCATCTTAAAACATGGCTTTAATTTTTGTAATTCGCCTTGAGACCCAGTTTTGATAGGAAGTTGTGATAACAACAACAACAGGGATGTGATATGGAGGATGGAGCCAATCTTTTTCAGCTGCTCCAGAGACCAGGACATAGAGCAATGGATTCAAACTACAGAGAAATAGATTCCACCTAAACATTAGGAGGAGCTTCCTGATTTTAAAAGCAGTTTGCCAGTGGAATCCACTGCCTTGGAATGTGGTGGAGTCTTCTCTTTTGGAGGTTCTTAAACAGAGGCTGGATGGCCATCTGTGAAGGGGAGGGCTTGGATGGTGTCCTCCTGCATGGCAGAAGGGAGTGGGACTAGATGACCCCTGGGGTCTCTTCCAGCTCTAGGATTCTATGATTCTAACAGTGACAACAACCATTCTTATGTTGTCATTCAAAGCAAAGAACAAATGCAGTACAGAAACTAAGAAAAGTCTCTTGTGTAAAGCAACCAGTTCCTAAAACTTGCTAGACTAAAAGGTTCCTGCCAGCAGAGGAACAGCAAAGAGGAAGACAACCTAGGAAGGCAGTTATACGTTCTGGGAGCCACTACCAAGAAGACTCTGTCTGCTCTCCAGGTCAGAGGGCAGGTTCCTTAAAAACAATGTGAATTCATTGGTGTTGTCTTGTGCTTGGACCTTTTCCGCCCCTTCCCCAAATGAATTCATCCTCCTCTTCTTCGTTCCCCCATCCCCTTCCAGTGTACCTGGAGACCTATGGCTGCCAGATGAACGTCAGCGATACAGAGATTGCATGGTCCATTCTTCAGAGGAACGGCTACCTGAGGACCACCAGGCTGGAAGCGGTAGGCTCAGATCCAACAATGGTTCATGAAAGCAATGTTTCCGAAAATGCCAAAGAGGCTAAGAACTTGCTCATTAATTTGTGACGTATTAATTGCATACGTGTACGCAGATTGAGATCTGCAGGGGAGGGAGGTCTCCTGGGTCTCACCAGTGAGAGGAACACACTGTGAGAAAAGGTGGGAGAGGGACTTCTTTGTTGTGGCTCCTTGGTTGTGGAAGACCAAGCCATTAGAAGCCCGACCGGGAGCCATCCTCGGGGTCATTCTGGCTCCAAGTTAAAGTACGCTTTTTACTAAAGGCTTTGGGACCTAAATAATTTCGTCCAGATTTGCACATATGCATGGTTTTATATTGGTTAAATTGATTTTGGTCCATGCCATCCTGAAAACCTTGGCTATAGCGTGTATGTAAAATAAATAAATAAGTAGATAGATAGTTATCAAGAAATCTGATGGAACAGAGCAGAGATTTGTAGGCTCCAGTATCCTCAGAAGCTTGTGTTCCCTAAGAACAGATATAGAGAAACATGATGGAGTTGATCTCTCTCCTGTGGATACCAGCAAGGGATAATCCCTTCCTCCTCATGTATTGATCCAGCCCCTTTCTAAAACCATGCAAGTTGATGGCCCTTGCTACATCATGTGGCAGTGAGTTCCACAGGTCAACCGTGAGTAGCAGGCTACTTTCTTTTATCTGTCTTGAATCTCCCACCAGTCAGCTTCTATATATGATCCTAGGTTGATGTGAGAAAGCAAGGGGGCTGCCTTAGCCATCCCTTGGTCTCCCAGGCAGGAAAAATAAATCAGTTTTTGCTCCCAAAGACTTTTTAGGAAGCATAGGAGCTTTCTTGCCATGATTTAGTCCCACTCCCCCCCACGTGAGGAGTAACTCTCGCACCCCCTCCTAGGTTTTAATATATAGTCACAATATTATGATGGACGGAGAAAAAAAGTCTTCTTACTCACTTTTTCCATGCCACGTGGAATTTTACACAGGGTTTCTTAATACATAACTAATTGCCCTTGAGAAGGTTCTTGGAGGCATAGATGGAGTTTAGAAATTATGACATTTGAGGGGAAAGCAGACTTTGGTCATCTGGTTCCTAATCTTTGGATACTTATTGCTTCCACAAATGTCTCTCTTCCACCTTGTGGGCTAGAAATTCTACAACACTACAACAGTACATCAGATACATTAAAAACAATTAAAACATAACCTATCCTCCCCACCCACCAACCCATCTAAAACCCCCTAAAACACATTAACTATTAAGAACAAGAGGACAGTTGGTGGGAGGCGGTGGAGCACTAGTCTGGGAAGGCCTGTCAGAAGAGATCCGTCTTGACGGCTTTTTTAAAACCGTCAAGACTGGTAATGTGCGGGGTCTCCTCCGGCAGGCCATTCCATAGCTTGGGAGCGACAGAAGAGAATGTCCTCTGGGTAACCGCAGCCAGCCTAGGTCTGACTGGCTGCCGTAAATTCCTCAAGAGGACCTTAGTGTGCAGGGAGGATTATATGGGAGAAGGCGATCCCGCAGGTAGGCTGGCCCCAAACCATGAAGGGCTTTAAAGGTAAGAACCATCACCTTGTACTGGGCCTGGAAACTAATAGGCAGCCAATGCAAAGACTTCAGAATTGGTGTTATGTGGTCAGTTTTAAGTCTACCGGTGACCAGCCTGGCTGCCATATTCTGAACTAATTGAAGTTTCTGGACTAAGCTCATGGGTAGCCCTATGTAGAGCGCATTGCAGAAGTCAAGCTGTGAAGTTACCAGCGCGTGCACCACTGTTTTTAGCTGTTCCAGCTCCAGAAAGGGCGCAGCTGGCGTATCAGCCGAAGCTGATAGCAGGCACTCCTGGCCACCGCATCTATTTGAGCTGTCATCTGAAGCGGTGGGTCCAGGAGCACCCCCAGGCTGCGGACACAGTCTTTCAGGGGAAGTGTGACCCCGTCTAGGACTGGTTGACAAACCTCCATACCTGGGCTGGGGCCCTTAACAGCGAGTACCTCCGTCTTATCTGGATTCAGCTTCAGTCTGTTTTTCCTCATCCAGTCCATTACTGCTTCAAGGCATTCGTTCAGAGGCGAGATGCCACCCTTAGTTGATGCTCTTATCCGAGGCATGGAGAGAGATATCTGGGTGTCATCAGCATACTGATAGCACCTTGCTCCATGCCTCCTTGCAACTTCTGGTGACCCTAAGGCAAACCTATCACGGTGTTTTCTGAGGCTGAGAATGTGTGACATGCCCAAGGTCACCCAGTGGGTTTCCATGGCCAAGTGGGGAATCGAACCCTGGTCTCCCAGGTTATAGTCCTTTTGTAGGAAATGGAAATTCCTAAGATGGAATTGCAAGCAGCAGCCAAAGCCGTGGATTCCAATTGTGAGAGCCGCTTGATTCAAATTATTGGAAAGGAAATTACAGCTTGAACCTTAGGAAGAGTTTCCTGAGCATAAGAGTTGTGCAACAGTGCAATACACTTGTCTTGAAGGGCGACTGACTTTCTGTCTTTGAAGATTTTTAAATAACAGTTGAAAAGGCATCTTTCGGGAGTGTTGTGACCGTATTCCTGCATGGGAAGGGGTTTTACTGTATGGCCCGTTCCACCTCTACAGTGTTGTGATTCCGTGATTCTTTCTCTGCCCCAATAATAGGCTGATGTGATTCTACTTGTGACCTGTTCCATCAGGTAAGAATGGAATATTAGCTGGTTTCTCTAGTGATACAAAAGGGATCTACTGATTTAGAATGGACCAACAATTATATGGATTTGAGAGAAAAGAGAATGAGCTCGATTTACTGATGAAAGGAAATCAAAAGAAAAGAATCTCTGAATTTTATAAATTATTGTTGAAAAAAGAAATGGAATCAGAAGTAATTAAAGATACAATGGTTAGATGGGCACAGAACTTGGGACGTTCAATTCAACTAGAAACTTGGGAAAGAGTGTGGAAAATAGGTGTAGAATTTACATTAAATTTAAATATAAGAGAAAATTTTTATAAAATGTATTATAGATGGTACATGACCCCAGAAAGATTACAAAAAATAACAAAAAATGGGAATTCAAATTGTTGGAAATGTGATGAAAAGACGGGGTCTTTTTTTCATATGTGGTGGACATGTAAGATAGCAAAAAAAATTTCGAAGGGGGTACGTGATGAAATCCAAAGAATTTTAAGTTGAACTTTGAAATGAAACCAGAACTTTATCTGTTACATATGCTCGAGCAACAAAGGGAAATAAGAAGTCATTAGAAGATACTATTATATTTAATAACTGCGGCAAGGTTAACATGTGCGCAACACTGGAAAGAAAAGAAATATATTGACATTGAGGAGTAGACATTAAAAGTTCTGAATATGATAGAGATGGAAAAATTAACATTTTCTTTGAAGAACAAATCTATCCAGAATTTTGAAAAAGAATGGAAAGGAGTATTGGATTGGGTAAGGATATAAATGTATAAGAAATCAAAGAAGAAATAATGTAATTACTCTTTTCTCTGTAAAATGGAAATTATGTTTGTATGTAATGGAAATTGCAACTGGAAGATTCAAGCCTGGAAGTGTGTGTGTGGGGGGTATTTTTGAGATTAAACTGTAATAAAAACTATTTAAAAAACGAAAAAAACAAAAACAAAACAAAACCCAAAAGGGGTCTACCACGGGTCACCTAGCAGGGGATGACCAACAATATAATTTGGCATACCCCAAATTCCTTTGCAGAATTCTTCTCTATCTCTGTTATCCTTGCACTGAATGGAGATACTGTGCAAGTCAAGATAAGTGGGTTTGGGGTTGCCCCAATTCTGCTACTTGGATCTACCTTAAAATATTGCAGAAAATTAATACAGTGCGCTGTCTTCTGGCGTGACTGCTGCATGCACAAATGCAAGGTCGAACATAGCATCATGTCCCATTATAGTCAATGGATGCAGTGGGTGCATGCCAGCACTGCCGCGAGCACACACATGTTGTGTCCATTGACTACAATGGGATATGATGCTCACATATTTTGTTTCACGTGAAGGTTTCTAGAACAGAGCCCGCACATATACAGTGGATGCGCTCTACCTGTCACCACCTGGTAAATCACAAAGTGTAGTGTGCAGGCCATATATTATCCCTATAGCCATTTTTTCAGTCTCCCAACCTCTCCAGGACACCCCCAAGCCTTAGGAATTCTCCACTAAATCTGCTTTGGAAAACAATTACCCCAAAATAGCCCAAAGTGACACAGAATGGCCTTAAATTGGAGATGTTTGGCAAATTTTAACCCCTCATCTCCCTCAAACCCCCAACTCACAAAATTTTTTGGTTTAAAATGAAATTAGAAGTGATGTGAGGTCATTCCTAGTTTTCTCAGAGATGTGGCACGTAGCTTGCAGTTACAGATCTCTTGTGGTTGTTATTGTTTATTTATATAGTACAGTTGGTGTGTATTGCGCTTTACAAGTAAAGCAACCAAAAATGGGGATTCCTGCCAAAGGCTTAGAGTCTAAAATGCATTTAAATACAGACAAACATAAAGGGAAGGGAGGAATAATAAAACTGTGCCATACAATCGTGAAACAAATTATCCAGAGGAAATATTAAAAATATAATATAAAAATCTAGAGTTGGAAGAGACCCCAGGGGCCATCCAGTCCAACCCCCTGCCATGCAGGAACACCCTCAAAGCAATCCCAACAGATGGCCATCAAGCCTCTGCTTAAAAACCTCCAAAGAAGGAGGAGACTCCATCACATTCCATGGAGGCAGCAGCAGATTCCACTGTCGGACAGCCCTGACTGTCAGGAAGTTTTTCCTGAGGTTCAGGTGGAATCTCCTTTCCTGCAGCTTGAATCCATTGCTCCTTGTCCTGGTCTCTGGAGCAGCAGAAAACAAGCCCTCTCCTTCCTCTACATGGCATCCCTTCAAGTCTTTAAACATGGCTCTCATGTCCCCTCTTAACCTTCTCTTCTGCAGACTAAACATCCCCAGCTCTCTAAGTCTATCCTCATAGGGCTTCATGGCTTCCAGGCCCCTCACCATTTTGGTCGCCCTCCTCTGGACTTGCTCCAGCTTGACCATGTCCTTCTTGAATTGGGGTGCCCAGAACTGGACACAGGATTCAAGATGAGGTCTAACTGAAGCAGAGTAGAGTGGTACCAGTACCTCCCTCGATCTAGACACCATACTCCTATTGATGCAGCCGAGAATTGCATTGGCTTTCTTGGCTGCCGCATCACACTGTTGACTCATGTTCAGCTTGTGGCCTATGAAGACTCCTAGATCCCTTTCACACGTCCTGCTATCCAGCCACGTGTCCCCCATCCTATATTTCTGTATTCCATTTTTTCTACCTAAGTGTAGGACCTTACACTTCTCTCTGTTGAAATTCATTTTGTTCGCCTTGGCCCAGCTCTCCAATCTGTCAAGGTCATTTTGATATTTGACCCTGTCCTCCGGGGTATTAGCAACCCCTCCCAATTTGGTGTCATCTGCAAATTTGATGAGCATGCCCTCTATTCCTTCATCCAAGTCGTTGATAAAAATATTGAACAGCACTGGGCCTAGGACAGAACCCTGTGGCTCCCCGCTAGTCACTTCTCTCCAGGATGAAAAGCAGCCATTCGTGATCACCCTTTGGGTTCGGTTGGTCAACCAATTACAAATCCAACTAACAGTAGCCCTGTCCAGCCCACTTTTTACTAGCTTCGTTGCAAGAATGTCATGGGGAACATTGTCGAAGGCCTTACTGAAATCGAGATATGCTACGTCCACAGCATTCCCTTCATCTATCAAGCTAGTAACTCTGTCATAAAAAGAGATATAATATAATATAAAGCAAACTGACAAGTACAAGTAATCAAACTATACAAAATTATAAAGCACTATTTAAACTAAACTACAAAAGCTTTTTCAGCCAAGGTTTTTAAATTGAGGTTTAAAAATAACACGAGAAGGAGCAGTCTACTAAACGATCAGAGCAACTGGACTCTTAATTATCGAGGTGGGAGAGATTTAATCTGGGGTGGGGGCAGTCAGGATGGCAGGCAACACATTCTGGGCTTGCCCCCTCCCAATCTCTACCCACCTAACCTCCCCAGGGGGCTAAAATGTACCTGTTGGGTAGCTTAGCTAAGAAGCCTGAGGCAGTAGCATCAAGGGAGACAGAGAGAATTGCAAAAAGTGTGATGCCAGTCAAAATTACTGACAACATAACCCAGCATTCAGCTCAGTGAACAAAAGAAGAAGTTTCCATAAGCATTCTGGAAGCCATGAGGAGTGGCTTAGGGAGCTGGAGATGTTTGGTCTGCAGAAGAGGAGGTTAAGAGGGGACATGATAGCCATGTTTAAGTATTTGAAGGGATGTCATGTTGAGGAGGGAGTGGACTTGTTTTCTGCTGCTCCAGAGACCAGGACAATGAGCAATGGATTCAAGCTGCAGGAAAGGAGATTCCACCAGAACCTCAGGAAGAACTTCTTGACAGTCAGTGGAATCTGCTGCCTCCATGGAGTGTGTTGGAGTCTCGTTCTTTGGAGGTTTTTAAGCAGAGGCTAGATGGCCATCTGTCAAAGGGAGGGCCTGGATTGTGTCTTCCTTCCTGGCAGAAAGGGGGTGGACTGGAGGGCCCCTGGGGGTCTCTGCCAGCTGTATGATTCTGAGAGGTTCCTGCACTGTCCCTCAAGGACTTTGTGAGGGCTTTTTCCAACCCAGATGAAAGATCCACTGGAGAACAAGAGAGTTGTCAAACAAACAAACAAACAAACCTCTTTTGAGCTTTTGCTTTCCAGGGAGAAGGCTGAGCAGACGATCTGGAACCGCCTGAAATACCTCAAGGCGCTGAAGTTGAAGCGGCCAGCCTCGCAAGGAGCGCTCCAGATTGGGATCTTAGGTAAGGGAAAAGCTCTTGACTAATGGGATTGCCAGAAGGAGGAAGCACAACCTGGTGCCGTGGTGGTGGTGGTATTATGATTTTTCTTCTTCATCATCATCCCATTTCCACCACCACCCCAAACAAGTATGACAAGAAATTAAAAAAGATACAGATAAATTTAAGTAGAGACAGGTAAAAACACATGTGGGTAAAAACCTACAAAAGTTATTTAAATTCTCTCTAGTGTTAGGAACCATTTAGAGCATAATAAAATTATTGATTAAAAATTTATTTTTTTCTTATCATTAAAAAGATATGACATAAAAATAGCTCAGTGCCCAGCTAAAAACCTTTCAGTGTAGATGAGGCAGTTCTTGAAAGCCTTTTGGAATTAAAAAAGAGGACAAGTAAAAAGGCAGCAAGGAGGGAGTTGTCGTGGCATCCCTAGGAAGCGAGTTCCAGAGCCTGGGAGACGTACCCAAGGAGGCCCTGTCTTCTGTGAGACCATCAGACGTGGCTGCCAGGGTGGTACAGCTGAGAGAAGAAGAGCACCCACCCCCCAAAGACCCTAGGGCTTGGTAGGCTCCTATGGGAGAATACAGACTTCAAATAACCTGGACCCTATATGGCTTTATAGGCGACCATCAGAATATTGTTTTATTTTTGGGGGTGTCTTAATGCAGAGAAGGGATGTATGTCAGTGCTGCTTTGCAATTCAGGGAACTCTTGGTGGCCTCCACATATTCTGCTGTCGTGCATGGATTCTGATCTTTGATGATAGCTTGACTGTAATGATGACCTGGCTCTCTGTCTGGACTGCTTCTACCTTTTTCCCAGACATCTATGTTTGTTTAGCCTCTGTGGGCTGGTGTGCAATTGCCTGCTGCAGTGTAGGTGTGTTGCATGTACAAGTGGACTGTCGAGGGAGGTGGATGATGGGATTTAAGCACACCGGATTAAATCCTCCCTCATACCACTGTGCTCTGAACAAACTTGGCTCAGAGGCAAGCAAAACAAACACACGGCAGAGTTAGAAAACACAGCCACAAGAAGCGTGGGCAGCAGAGTGTAATATGCAGCACTAGCTCTGACCCCAAAAGCTACCCACTAAGAACACTAGCACACAGTGTTGTCATCCAAAAATACCCGGAGGCTTTTATTCTTCAATTCCAATATATACATCTGTACAGCAGGATTCGCAGATCCTCCAACAACGGTTCAGCACTCCATCATCATATCAGGTAGAGATATGCTCAGACAGAACTCCGGCAAGAGTCAGGGAGACCAGAGAAAAAACCTGTCAGAGCTCATCTCTTTATATAAGCAGGGACCATGACTGATGTAACCCCTTCCCAGGATTGCATATCACTATGACTCAGCCTTACTATCCCATGGGGATTGCCTCATGACTTGCACAGTCATTCCCCAGGTGCTTTCCCACATGAGCATCAAAAGTATTTTTAATTAGGGCAAAAGTCACAGCAATCTTTTCCCAACATGGACCACCATAGATCAAATATATCCATTCCATTTCAGCTGCAGGACTTCACAGTGGAGCCAGTTCCAACATTTTGAGGCTCCTCTATACCCATGACACAGTGAGAAGCTGGGCTTTCTCTTTTTAGAAAGCATTTGCAGGGTGGGGAGAACCGCATAGTTGCATGCTCCCTTCTGTTTTTTTTAAAACTCCTTGCAAATGAGAAATGGGCAGAAAGCTGGGCTGGAAGCTCCAGCCTTGATGAGCAGGCTTTCTCCTTTTCTGGGAAGTGTGTTTTTAGTCTAGAGGAGTACTTAAAATGGCTATTTCCCACTCTAAAATGTTTAAGACATTTTAAAACCAAGCACATGTGTGCAGATTTAGATGCTACTGAATCTCACTGAATGTTCTCCTGCTCATACCTTCCTTTCTATTCCGGAAGGCTGCATGGCTGAGAGACTCAAGGAGAAGATCTTGGACGAGGAACACTTGGTCGATATTGTGGCTGGCCCAGATGCCTACCGTGACCTTCCCCGCCTCCTGGCAGTGGCCGAATCTGGCCAGCAAGCCGCCAATGTCCTGCTCTCCCTGGAGGAAACGTACGCGGACATCCTGCCCGTCCAGACCAACCCCAGTGCGACCTCAGCCTTCGTGTGAGACAAACTGGTTCCTTTTTGCCTTGATCACGCTTGAGAATCTGAGGAGTGGTTTGTTCAGAGGGGGTGGGAGAGATGTGTTGCACCTCTCCCTTATCTGAAATGCTTGGGATCAGAAGTATTTCAGATTTTTGATTTTTTCAGATTTGGGAATGCTTGTATTTGCATACGCATAAAATACGGCCATCCCTCCAGATTTGTGAGAGTTTGGGGCATAGAACTCTAATGAAAGTGGGAAAATTGCAAAATAACTCTGCCATGTGCTCCCCTGCCCATTCCCTGCTGGGCCTCTCCCTTTTTCCATTCCCATGCAAAAGGGAAGGGAATGGGGTGGGGAGAAAGGCTCCCAAGAGCCTTCCTTTCGTCCCCTGGAGTTCTTCTCTTCTCCTTCCCACGCATTTTCCCCCAGTGCAGAGAAAATGGATGGAAAGGGGAGGAGGGAAACTCCAGGGGAGGAAAAGAAGGTTCATGGGAGCCTTCTTTGTCATCCTGTTCTCGGGGGGTCCCAGGAGGGACGCCCAAATAACCACAATAACACAACTTTGGGGGAAATTAGCTGGAGCACTCACTAAAGCTTTCTTTATTGAAAGACAAACAAACGGTAAAGATGCCACAATCACACAGCTAACGGAAGAGTTGGAAATAGGGATTTTCGGAGGAAATGGGTGATACGACACCTTTCTCGTAGTCCTGAAGAAGTTTGAAGATTGAGTTTGTGGATATGGAGTCTCAGTATGTAGGACTGAGGGACGGCTCGCCAGACACAGAGAGAGCAAGGCTGGATGGAAGTCAGGAGCGATCCGAGGTGATCTCGGAATCGGGGGGTTTATATAGGGTGAATTGTGACTGCAGGCCATGCCTTACTTGGTGAGAACAATGTGAGTTTGGAGTGGGACAAAGCTTTGGAAAAGGTCAAGTTTAACATGATTGGCTTAGCGCTGATTTAACAATAATGTAGCCAGTATGCAAATACACAGTACTTAGTCCAGCTTTGTAAGATTATTGGCTCAGAGCTGGGCGCCTTTGTTTAGGGTCGCACTTAAGCAAAAGGGTGTTTGCAGAAGAGGTCCAGAAGCAATGGATTGGCTCTGTTCTGCCTGCCTAGGTGGAGAAAGGAATGTCCAACCATAACCATCCGCGCCTGTTTACGTGCTTGTCCGGAGGCCTCGCAAACAAGTGGAGCGGGGTGGCAGAGGAAGGCCGAATGGTTTGATGTCAAAAATGATATCGAGTGCTATCACTGGGTAGGCGTGGGCCGAAGTAACATCCTCCTCGCATTTCCTTCTGTTTTGCCTGGGAGAACTCACCCCAGACAAAATGAATAGGAATGGGAGCAGGAGAATTGGGGTGGGGGGAAGCACACACGGTTGTAAATAATCAAATTTGTGAATGTCTAACCCGCAAATATGGAGGCAGGATTGTACAGTACTGTTCAGGAGACCTCTGGGGAGTCTGTGAACAAACAAGTGGCAACGCTGCAATGGTTGCTTCGTGCTGAGCCCTGTGCTTGGATTCAGACCATTTCGCTGATCCTCGTGTCTCTCTCTGGCCTTGCATCCCTCTCTAGTCTCACGTCTTTCTTTGTTCACTACTTGTGTTGTGTCTGAGAGGCAAGTCTGGAGAGAGACTGAGACAGACAGAAAAAGAAGCACCAGTGCCGCAGCCACTGCCTCAAAGGCACAAGCAGGCAGCTGGTGGCAAAAAGTTTCAGTTTTTTGGAGGTCTTTGAGTTTTGGATTTTTGGATAAGGGGTACTCAACCCGTATCTGATAATCTGTCTAAACCAAGGATGAGAGATGTGTGAACTGTGAGCTACATGAATCTCTTAAGGTACTTTTGAGTCCCCCAAAATCCTGCACCACATTGTTTATTGCAAATACGCTGCTGCAGCCGAGCACTGGATGTCTGTTTTTCTCTAGCCCTCCGTCAACATCCTCACAGCACTGATGTTGTGAGAAAAATGACTTTTCAGCCAGACAGAGGATGAAGAGGAAAGCTGGGGGAGGGTCTGGAGGGTGTAAAAAGGAGCTTCTTTATCAGAGGTTTTGTTTAGATCCTTTGGAACTGTTTTAGGAAAATTCTCAAGTATCTTAGGAGCATCCTAAAATAATACCACAAGTATTCCGGTGCAGGGATCTGTAGAAGGCTTATCTGTGGTTGACATACTGAATACTAATATTTTAGATTCTTAAAGTTTATCTCTTTAAGGCAGATTACAAAGTTTTTAGGATCTTTAAGTTTCTGTATTAGGTAAGGTTTTCCTCCCTTCAGCTGTGTCATTATGAACTGGAAGACAACTGAACAGCAAATGTCTAATATTAGTGAGGGGAGAAACCAGCCCCATCGTCCACACGGGGACAAGTTAGCACCTGCTTGCACACTGTCTTCCGTCCTTTTTTCTTTCTAACCTCTTCTCACTGGCTTTGCTTGCTCCCACAGATCCATCATGCGTGGCTGTGACAACATGTGCACCTACTGCATTGTGCCATTCACCCGCGGGCGCGAGCGGAGCAGGCCTCTCACCTCCATCCTCCAGGAAGTGCTAATGCTCTCGGATCAGGTGCCATTTCTGCTTTTAGCTTGTTCTCTCTTAATATTAGCATGCAGCCTGATAGCAAAAGTTCTCTACAGTCCCAAAGCAACATAACTATATGTCAAGAAAAGTTTGAACCGAACCTGTAGAAAATACTTTGTGATGTAGCTTGTTAAGTGCACCTGTGGAGAGCCATGTGACTTCAGTTGAGTCATGCTGATGAGCAATCAGGGGAGAAGGTTGCATCAGGTGTGAGGAGACTGCAAAGGTTGGCAGGATTGCATCAGCTAGTGTGAGTATAAATGTAGCTGAGAGCTAGCCAACAAGTTGCACATGGTGCCTGATGTGTCTACCGGAGGCTCTGTCAGAAAGAGCAAGCAGGGGGATGCTGGAATGCCTTCTGGAGATTCTTGTAAATATGTGCACATTGTAACTGAAGAATAAATTGCCTCCTTGATGGAAGAGAACAATTGGTGTGGGTGAGTTTTTCCTGGATACAGTGCATTGCTGCTAAGTTATTCTCTGCTGCTGGGCACACTTCCAAAGCTGTGGGAGAAATCTCTGGTATATTTTGGGTGTGACACTATAAAGGCCTGGTGAGAGTGAGGATGAGGAGTTACCATTCTCAGTGGCTGCTCTCACCCTCTGGAACTCCCTTCTACAGGAAGCTAAGCTGGCCCCCTCCTTGCTCTCCTTTCACCTGCAGGCAAAAACATTCTTAAGCAGGCTTTTAATATGTAAGCAGGTGAGCTTTTAATTTATCAAGTTGTTTTTAATTTTTTTTTAGGATTTTATATGTTTTTAAAAATGTTTTTAAATACTTTAAATGTTTTATCAATGTTTTTAACTCTTTTTTGGAAGTTATCTTGGTTCCCACTCTGGAAAAAGGCAGCAGATGATTGGTAGGTAGGTAGATAGATAGATAGATAGATAGATAGATAGGTAGAGTAGAAACAATGGAAGATTAAAAACAGAGAGAGTAAAACAAGGAGACTTCCAGAACTGCAAGTGAAGAGTTTGAGACGCTTGGGAAACTAACAAGAATTTCACCTGGAGCAAAGCAGATGGGCCTCCCTGCTCTCTCCAGGTGACCTTCTCTGAGGAGGGCATTCCACAGCCAGGATCCACTTCTGAACAGACCCTGCCCCTCCATATGACCTCCTGGGAGGGGATTCATTCTTCCTTGCTGTGTGTGGGCAAGGGGATACCTCTCCAGGTGGGATGGACGCAACAGTTGCACAGAAGTCACAAGAGATTCCTTACTGCCTCACTTTGCTGAGAATTTACACAAACCCCTTCTGAACCGACTTCTGTTCCCTCTCAGCTTCTTTTATATCTTTCCTCTCACAGTCAGCTGACATATCTGGTCCAACTCAAAACAAGAAACTCTTAGAATACTCCGTTCATACAAACAGTCAGTCTCCTGCCCGAGAGGTGACATACATCAGATTGCATTAGATCTTGGCTTCTAGTTGCCTTCCATCAAAGTACATCAGCTAATTGTTTGAATCAGCCATTGCTCTCTGCATGGCCCCTGCCATGAGTTTATTATTAGTCAAGTCATACTGTTTCCATTTTCCTATCTTGTTTATACGTGCGCTGGTGTTCTGCCTGGAACCAAGCTGTCTCTAGATTCTTAGTAATGCACACACACAATAATACGCACACACATTCTGCAAGACACAGAGCCTTCTGCATTATGTCCTGTATACTTTATATCTTATGAACCCAATTATTTGCATTTATGGGGTTGAATTTTGCAAAGTTTAACCAGATCAGGGTGCAGCCTGTATTTCTTTCTTTATTATATTTATTTATTATATTTTATGCCTTCTTTCTTCCAGGTTGGGATCCAAAGCAGCTTCCAAAAAAGTAAATAGCATTAATACAACATTTAAAACAATTAAAAACATTAAAGAACATATAAAGTTATAAAAACCTACAAAAAATTTAAAACCATCTTGATAAATTAAAAGTGTTTCACAACCACTTTCCCTTGGAAAAGTCACCAACAGGATGTGTGGGCAGCTACATCTTGTGCCCCCTGGCACCTGATACACAGAGGCATACTACCCTAATATTGGAGGGAGACCTATACCCAGTTTAAGTAGTGACCACTAATGGCCCCATCCTTCTAGGGTTTATCCAGCCCCCTTTTAAAGCCAATCCAATTAGGAACCATGAGTACATGATGAGGCAGTGACTTCCATAGCTTTAACTATGTACTCAATGAACAAATACAGTGGCCGCTCCACATTCATAGGGCTTTGGGGTGCAGAACGCTCATGAAAGTGGGGAAAAATGCAAATAGCTCCCCCTATAATCCCCCTCCCATTCCCTTTCCTCTGGCCTGGGGGAAGGAAAAAGACAAGGTAAAGGGATTACCAGTACTTTCCCTCAGATGGAGAAGAGCAAAGCGCTGAGATCTGGCATTCTAGCCACTTCTGGTCACCATCTTGAGAAAGGAGATGTCCTCCCAGAGGGGAGGGATAGGAGAAAAGAGAGCATCTGACCAATCAGTGGCCATTACACTGCAAAATGTGCAGCCACGTGGCAGGGAGGACACGCCTCGAGCACTGGAGGGGAGGCTTTGCTCACCCAAAAGGAAAAAACATCCATTTTAAAGACAAGCCTTCCAAGCTTGGAGTGAGAAGCCCAAGGGAATGGGGATGGGGAGGCAAGCATATGCCTCACAAATCATGAAATTTGCAAAGGCCACATCTGCAAATGTGGAGGGAGGACTATTTCCTTCTGTCTTTTCTGAATTTCCCACCCTTTATCTTCATTGGTTTCCAGTATTACAAGTGAGGGAGAAAAGCTTTCTCTTTCTTTTCTTTTTCCAGGAAAGTGCTTGGTCTTTAACTGGTTGTTGCAGAAGGGGATTTTAATGGGTTGTGTTGGACTTTTATTCTCATTATCAGGTTTTAAGTTCTTTTAAATCGATGCTGTGTTTCATAGGACAGTTTAATGATTTTTGTACCGTCTCAAAGTTATTATTTCTGGTTTGACTTTTTTTAATCTTATCTTGCAAGTCACCATGAATAATGGGAGGTAGGTAGGTTGTACATTAAATTAGTTAAATAAAAAGTAGAGGTTCTCTCTATGTACTTTCTCTAATTTTATATACGGGTGGGATGAATCCAGAATAATCTGGATCTGGATCTGAATCCCTGGAAGGTTCTGGGAATCCATGAATCTTGAATCTTTTGAATCCTTTTTTAAAGAAGAGTTTAAAAAACAAGGGAAAGAAGGATAATCTTGGGCAAAACACACTCTCTCAGCCTTAGCAAAAGCCTAGGCAAAGGCAAAGCTCCCTCTGAAGAAATCTGGCCAGGACAATTGTCATCGTTTTGCCTCAGGAGCTCCCCAGGTTGAAAATGACATGTAGGCACTTTCTACACAGGCAGGAAAATGTGGATTAATCCCACATTTTCCTGCCTGTGTAAACAGGACGACATACTATAGTACAGGGCTAATCCAGGTCAAAACTGGCTTTTCTTTGCATCGCTCCTTCTGGCATCCTGGGGTTTGTAGTTTGGTGATGCACCCGCACACTTTGGCAGAGAAGTCTGTGACACCTGGTAAAACTCCAAACCCTAGAACTGTGTCTGAAAGAGCTTTGCAAGGGAGCCATGCAAAGGAATCTTTAAGCTGTCCTTGAAATCTCAAGAAAACTGTACCTTCCAGTCAAGTGCTGAACTTAAATATTAAATGTTCAATTTAAATATATTACAGTACAGCCCCAGATGTAATTTCTGAAATTGTTAGCAAAGGCCATTATTACTCCAAGGGAAAAAAATCATCCACTTGCCATCTCCCCTTGTGTGTCTGGTCTCCCAGTTTTTCAGGTGTCCAACAAACTATTTGGTTGGTGGATTTGAAATATTCGGTTTGCCTATTTGGCACAGGGATTCAGATTTGTGAATCTCGAATCCTTACCCAGGATTTGAGGATTCAGTTGGCCCACCCCTAGTTTTATAACCCCCTATATTCACAGGTGACAGTTGTTTTGGGAGCACTGAGCATTCACTTTTTGTAATATTTGTCCTCTTTTCTTTTCTTCTCTTGTTGCCTGGGGTCAGATAAATTTTGCCAGGCTTCTGAAACCTCATAGAAAATGTGCAAAAGCTGTTCACAGGAGGCAGAAATGGGTCATATTCTTTTTTCAGACTGTTCTCCATTCCCTCCCTGTCCCCTACCGCTTTTGCTAAAGTGAGATGCTTTCTTTTATGACACTGACGGATTGTCGGGCCTCCTCTTTGCAGGGCGTGAAGGAGGTGACCCTCTTGGGCCAGAACGTTAACAGTTACCGGGACACCTCCGAGGTCCAGTTCCTCTCGGCGGCCCCAAGTCGCCTTAGTCGTGGCTTCAGCACCATCTACAAACCTAAGCAGGGCGGCTTGCGCTTCGCAGAGCTCCTGGACCGCGTCTCAGCCATTGACCCAGAGATGAGGATCCGTTTCACCTCCCCGCACCCTAAAGACTTCCCTGACGAGGTGGGTTTGGACCCTGTGGGGCTTGGCGGGGTGGGGGGACTCCCTAGCCAGGAGCAAGTGGTCACAAACAGTCTGGCGGCCGTGTTCCAAATGATACAACCGCTCTTGCTTCTCGGCAGGTCTTCCAGCTCATGAGAGAAAGGCACAACATCTGTAAACAGCTGCACCTCCCTGTCCAGAGCGGCAGCACGCGTGTCCTGGAGGCCATGAGGAGAGGGTGAGTGAGAAGGAATTTGGATCCATTTGGGGGAAACGAAAAAGGCAGGAACCAGAGGACATCCTCAGAACCCAGAAAAGAAGAGTCTTTGTTGCCAGAATCATAGAATCATAGAAATGTAGAGTTGGAAGAGACCCCAGGGGCCATCCAGTCCAACCCCCTGCCATGCAGGAACACCCTCAAAGCCCTCCCTTTGGCAGATGGCCATCTAGCCTCTGCTTACCAACCTCCAAGGAAGGAGACTCCACTACACTCCACTGAAGCAGCAGATTCCACTGCTGGGCAGCCCTGACCGTCAGGAAGTTCTTCCTGAGGTTCAGGTAGAATCTCCTTTCCTGCAGCTTGAATCCATTGCTCCTTGTCCTGGTCTCTGGAGCAGCAGAAAACAAGCCCTCTCCTTCCTCTACATGGCATCCCTTCAAATAGTTAAACATGGCTATCATGTCCCCTCTTCACCTTCTCTTCTGCAGACTAAACCTCTCCAGCTCCCTAAGCCGCTCCTCACAGGGCTTCAGGGCTTCCAGACTCTTCACCATTTTGGTCGCTCTCCTCTGGACATGCTCCAGCTTGTCAATATCCTTCTTGCAATGAGGTGCCCAGAACTGGACACAAATGAGGTCTAACCAAAGCAGAGTACAGTGGTACCAGTACCTCCCTCGATCTAGACACCAGACTCCTCTTGATGCAGCCGAGAATTGCATTGGCTTTCTTGGCTGCCGCATCACACTGCTGACTCATGTTCAGCTTGTGGTCTATGAAGACTCCTAGATCCCTTTCACACGTAATGCTATCCAGCCACATGTCCCCCATCCCATATTTCTGTATTCCATTTTTTCTACCTAAGTGTAGGACCTTACACTTCTCTCTGTTGAATTTCATTTTGTTCGCTTTGGCCCAGCTCTCCAATCTATCCAGGTCATGTGTTGTGTTGTGTTGGAGGCTTCCACACCAGACTTTTCTGCATATACTCTGCTTTGACCTACAGAAGAAGGCCTCAAAAGAGGGGTGGGCAACTGAGGAGGGGCTCAGAAGCCAATTTCTCCATAGCCCCCTGGCTGCAGTCCTTCACACCAAGCCTAAATCCCTCCATTTTTCTCCTGCAGCCCCTTTCTAATGAGCAACAGGAAGTTGTATTACATCACTTCCTGCCACCATTTTGAGAGGGACTACAGAGGAAAATGAAGATGTTTGAGATAATATGAGTTTCTGGAGTCCTTCTAGGACAGGGGTTGGTCTTATGGGTGGGGACTAGTTTTGCCTGTTTTCACATTTTTTGCATGCTTTCTGCATGGTTTTAGGGCAAAACTCTGAAAATAGTGAGACTTTTATTTTTTAAAAATGAGATGCTTTCAGGGACCACAAAATTAGAGTTTAGGAGCCACGCTTTCCCCACGCCATCTTAAAATATTAAAAGACTGAAACACGATGGGCTATTTAACAATAAAATGTTGCCTGATAGGATCGGCATATGCCCTTCATTCACAGATAGGTTTGTGAGCAAAAGAAAACATATATTCATTTTCTTTTTTCATATTCATCTAAATTGCCCCTTTAGCAATTTAATGTAGGTTGTGGTATTCTTACTCATTTATGGCCAAGCTGTGATAAAAATATTTGCCCTTATTTCCTCTAGGAAGGAAAAGTTTAAAACACACACATATATCATGTAACAAGTAAAGTAGAGACATGCAGCAGGAACTAACAAATTATAGATTATTAACATTTTGTTGCAATACGTGATATAATAGAGGGAATATTAATAATTGTAATCCGGAAAGGAAGAAGGAAAAGCATTGCATGTAAACATTGCAGAGATAATTGTTTGTTTTATTTGTTGAAATTTGAATAAAACTATTAAAAAAACACACACAACACAAACACTATTGCAGTAAGGAATGTGTCTTAGACCTGTGAAATGCTGCTGCTCTGCTTTGGGTTTTGTGTGCCCAGAGTTTTGTTGTTGTTGTTGTTGCGTGCCTTCAGGTCCTTTCCAACTTAACAGCAGTCCTAACGCAAATATGTCACAAGGTTTTCTCGGCAAGACTTGTTCAGAGAGGGTTTGCCTTTGCCTTCCTCTGAGGTTGAAAGAGTGTGGACGTGCCCAAGGTCCCCTGTTGATTTTTCCCTGTCTGAGCTGGGGTTTGAAACCTGGCCTCCAAAGTTGTGGTCCAGCGCTCAGACCACTACACTTAGAGTATGCGGTGTTTAATCGGTGGTTCTCAACCTTCCTAATGCCGCGACCCTTTAATATAGTTCCTCATGTTGTGGTGACCCCCAACCTTAAAATTATTTATTTATTATTTACAATGCCTCCCCCCCCCCAGCAAAGGCCGCCTCACCGGCTAGGAACAGGAGGGCGAGCAGAGAGGGAAAGAGGAGCCGCGCCTCTCCCCTGGGAAAAAACTCCGAGAACCTCCCCCCCGGGCTCTGCTTCTGCTTCGCTCTCGTTTCCGCTGGGGGGGGGGCAGTGTGGGAAAAGTTTCCAGAGTATCGACCCTGGCCAGGGGCGGGGGGAATCCCAGAGCCTTTGTCTTTTGCGCCGGGTGCAGCTCACCCTCTCGGAAAAGCGCCGCCTTGCAACCCCCCGGCCCTTCCGCAGCGCCCCCCTCCATGGCGAGTGGGGCAGGGGCCGTGGTGAGGAGGGGGACTGCCCCCCCGTGCTGCCGCCGCCGCCCCAAGCTGGCCCATCAGAAGGGAGGTTCTCCCGGTAGTGGAGAAGGGGAGCGATCTCAGTCCCTTCTGAACAGGGGGCAGGAGGATGCAAGCGCATGGCTTGCGCTTGCGCACCACCACCGAGGAGGGAATGGAGCCTAAGACCATCGGAAATACATATTTTCCGATGGTCTTAGGTGACCCCTGTTGCGACCCCCAGGTTGAGAACCGCTGGTTTAAATACACATGTTTTTGTGTCACCACAACCCACCCATTTCTGCTGTTCTTCTCAGGTATACGCGAGAAGCTTACTTGGAGCTCGTAGGCCACGTCCGGGAGTCTTTGCCAGGTAAATTGCTGCCCTCAGCAGCTGCTCCAGTGCCCAGTTCTCCTCCCTGACTGTCCGGAGGCTCGGCTCAGCTCCTACCATGTTAAAGGGGAGGACAGACTTAGCTTAGTCAGTAGACAAAAAGGACTGGAGAACGCTGGCACTGCAATGCATCCGTTGCTAATGACAATTCCACAGCTGGGGTGCCGGAGCAGGGAAGGTCTTGCTCTCATGTCCTCACACAGTGGACCCTGGTGCACACGTCCATGTGGGCATGCACTTGCATGTGAGCAGGGGTGGGAGATGGTGGCATCTCCCTGTGAGGTTTCCCAGCTTTTGGGGGCTCTTCTCCAGAGGGGAGTTTCCCTTAGAGGCAGGAAGCCAAGAAGTGTTTTGTAAGGTTGGATTCCAAGAAGCCTGTGGCCAGGATTCAGGAAGGGACACCAGCATGCATAAGTTTTTTGGGGGGCGGTTTGCTGCGGAGGTTAGTATTCCCTTCCTTTCTGCACAATGCTCAAACTGTCCAACCTATTGTAAACCTTAAAAGCGACTTCAACGCCCCAAAAGCCACCTCATGCAGGCTTTCTGTGCTGCAGTGTTTAACAGGCAGGATCAGAGAAGTGTCTGGCAATCTCTCCCTTTCCCCATGAGAAGCACTGTGGCTACTGAAGCTCTGGGCCCTCCGAAGGACCCCTCCCACATCTCAGCACTGATGTCATCATTATATGTCCAGGCACGGTGGAGGGGTTGCCAGACCCCCCCCCGATCCTGCCTGCTCATCTTGCAGCATAGAATGCCTATGTGACAAAGTTTTGAGGCTTTAAAATATTTTATGTGTTTTTAATGTTTTTAATTAAATGTTTTTTTCTTAATGTTTTCCCTTTTTGGAAGCCACCTTGGGTCCCACTCTGGGAGGAAAGCAGCATATAAATATAATAAATAAAATAGGTGTGGGAGGTGTGGTATATGGGTCACTGTATCTTTATTATTAACAATAATAATAATTTTAATAGTGGATTTTAAGTTTTTAAAATGTGATTGTACTTGTTCTGGTAGCTGCATTGGGTGCTGCTTTGGAAGAAAGGTAGTATAAAAATATTAATACTAATAATAACAATAACAAACGACAATAGTAGTATCATCATTGTTTATTTATATAACACCATCTGTGTACAAGTAAAGCAACCAAATAAACATTGGGTCCTGCCAAGGGTGTACAATCTAAAACATAGGTGTATAAATACATGTACACAGATGCATGCAGAGGGAGGAAAGGAACATAAAAATATAAAACTTTACAATTGTAAAACAAATTATCCAGATAAAATAAAAAAATTCTGTATAATATCAAGCAAACTGACAGCTACAGGCAATCAAGCTGTACAAAATTAAAATAACAATCGTAAACTAAATTTCCAAAAGCTTTTGAAAGCAAGAAGGTTTTTAACTGAGATTTAAAAATAACAAGGGAAGGAGCAGTCTGCAAACGTTCAGAGGGGATGTTGAATTGAGACCTGTGTGTTTAAGCAGTGGCAGTGGAACTGCGGGCCACTCATTTCCCATCTGTCCTTTCCTTCTCTGTTTTGTGGGGCAGGCGTGACCCTCAGCAGCGATATCATTGCCGGTTTCTGTGGGGAGACGGAGGCTGACCATCAGCAGACGATGTCCCTCGTCCGCGATGTCCGCTACAATATGGCCTTCATCTTTGCGTACAGCGAGCGTCAGGTGGGAACTCAGCCCTGTGTTGCATCTGCAACACCCGTTCCACATTTGCTTTTTGGGAAGGTGGTTCTGGGTGCGAGTGAGGTGGGCAGAGTCCATAATTCAGGGGTTGCCATAATCCAGTTTTGAGCTTCTACAAAAGAAGGGAGCAGTGTCTCCACCATACCTTTAAATCAGTCTCAGACGTGTTGTGTGTCTGTGCAAGTCATGGAATCCAGCATTTCTTGTAGCGAGGTTTTGATGTTTTTATTATTATTGTTTATTTATATAGTGCCTTCCATGTGCATGATGCTCTACAAGTAAAAAAGTCAAGGACAGTGGATCCTGCCATTGGTATACTATCTAAAATGTATGTGTGTAGACACACACTCACACACAAACACAGAGAGAAGGAAGGAATAATAAAATATAAAACTATGCAATATGATTGTAAAACAAACTATCCAGAGAAAATAAAAAGAAAAGATAATATAGTATAAAGCAAATGAGAAGTGTGTGTACAGGCACTCCCAAACACACACTTTCCCACAGCTTGTTTTTTAACATTCTGCTCTTTCAGCTGTTTTAAATTATAGACGTGTACTGTTTTTTTGATGTGGGGTCCACTCTTTGGCCAGTTCTTTTTTTCTTGCCTTCTTCCTGTAGGAAAGGTGGGGGATTTATGGAGTCTCGTTTCTTTTCAGTGAGTTCCGCTGTCTGACAGTCCCCTGCTCACTAACCCATCAGATAAGCAGGGGATGCCCGTAAACAAAATGTACAAGATTATGTACAAGATTATCTTGTTTTTATAAACAGTTCTTCTTCTGTTGTTCTTGTATTGTAGCGTTCTTCTGTTTTTCTTTTAAATTGTGAGCTACGTTGAGTCCCAATTTTGGGGAAAAAATAGAATGATAATAATAATAATAGTAATAAAAAACAATGTTAAGCTAACATTCCTTGTTAAGAACGAGCCTTGTGTGTTTTGAGATCTGCTGAGGAGGCCCTCCTCTCTGTCGCACCAATTGCACAGGTAACTCTGGTGGGAACATGGAAGACAGGGCCTTCTTGGTGGTTGCATCTAGGCAGCCTCCCTGCTTTCTCCTTCCATTGGCAGGTCTGTCTCACCAGGCCTTTGAGAAGAACTGATGGCTCAGGAAGAGAGGGACGTTTTTTGTATGCTGTGTTGTCAGTCATCCCTCTTGCTCACCCACCCACCATTCTTAATAGACTTGCTTCCAAATTGCTTCTCGTTCCATTGATAGTTTAATCACTTTCTAACCTTTCTATGAATTGAAGTATTATCTGTATTTATGTTAACTTCGGGTTAGGAAAAGGGGAAGACATGCTGTAAATAAATACAAGCAGAAGAAGAAATGGAATATGCTTAATCTCAGTTCTTTCTCTGGTATTGTGTGGACAAAAAGGAAGCGGCACTCCTGTGCACATAGGGGGAGATCTCAGGATCTCCTCTGGGGTAAACATGCATAGCTGGATTGTCACACCTGGAATATAGCAGAGATTGCTCCCACAGCTTTGGAAGCGTGTCCAGCAGCAGAGAATACCTTAGCAGCAATGCACTGTAGCCAGGAAAAACTCACCCACGCCAATTGTTCTCTTCCATCAAGGAGGCAATTTATTCTTGAGTTACAATGTGTACATCTGTACAAGAATCTCCAGAAGGCATTCCAGCATCCCTCTGCTTGCTCTTTCTGACAGAGCCTCTGGCAGACATGTCAGGCACCATGTGCAACGTGTTGGCTAGCTCTCAGCTGATGCAATCCTGCCAGCCTTTGCATTCTCCCCACACCTCCCCACACACTTCTCCCCTGGTTGCTCATCAGCAAGACTCAGCTAGAGTCACATGGATTTTCACAGCTGCACTTAACTACCCACATCACAAAGTATTTTCTACAGGTTTGGTCCAACCTTTTCTTGACATGGATTGGGTGAGATTTAGGGGGATGGGGGGCTATTTTTGCTCTCCATCCCCCCCCCCGATACGCTGTGGGTTGCATCATTATGGCCTTCCTCCCACCATGGAACTGAACTGAATTGGATGTTCTCGTAAGACCATTTCCAGCTGGGTAGAAGCTTTGGAAGGAGTGAAACAAGGTGCGTGTAGGATCTGCACCCGGATTTAATTTTTTATTTAATTCATTTATATCCTTCCTTCCTCCTGATAATGAGACACAAGGCGGCTAGCAACGTATTTAGAACAATACAGATGAAAAACAATACAAAGGCATTAATAAAATTATAAATATAAGATTTGAAAAGCAATCAAAACAATTTATGAAGTTAAAACATCAAACATTAAAAATATTAAAATGCATTAAAATACTATACAAACTTTAAAAACACAGCATTAAAAGGCCAAACCTAAGCCATTTCTGCACTAGGCTGTTATAGCACTATGATTCCACTTGCAACCTCCTATGGAATCCTGGGGTTTGCAGTTTCGGGAGGGGCAGCCAGCCCCTCCCGAAACTGCAAACCCCAGGATTCCATAGGAGGTTGAAAGTGCAATCATAGCGCTATAACAGTCTAGTGCGGAAATGGCCCTAGTTAGTTAAGCCCTGATGGCACATAAAAGTCTTAATCTGTTGTCAGAAAGAAAGCAAGGATGGGGCCATCCTGGCCTCTCTAGCGAGGGGTTTCCAAAGTCTGGGAGAAGCCAGTGAGAAGGCCCTGCCTCCCTTGTTCCCACCAAACAAGCCTGAGAGAATGGTGGGACAGAGAGAAGGGTCTCTCTAGATGATCTTAGAGCTCTAGTGGACTCATAAAGAGAGACATGCAATTTTAAAAAAGAGCTGCCATTCCTGGAAGCTTTCTGGATTCTCATTTTTTGGCTGATCTTTTGTTTCTAGGAGGTTAGCATTAGGCAGAGCAGAATCTTAAAAATACATTGTGGGCTTTGGTTGATCTCAAGTTACTATCCCCTTGGTTCCCCCAGAAAACCCGAGCCTTTCACCGGCTGAAGGACGATGTGCCACCTGACGTGAAGCGCCGCCGGGTCAAGGAGCTCACGGATGTCTTCCGGGAGGGGGCTTCCCAGCTGAACGCAGCGTCTGTGGGTCAGGCACAGGTGGTCTTGGTGGAAGGGGTGAGTACTCCCTGGATGCCTCTAGTGGGCTGGGTGTCAACAACAAGATCTTTGCTGCTTCCTTAGTGTCCCCAAAGGTGCAAACTGTGGTTGGGGAATCACTGGGGGTACGGGACCACCTGTGTGTCAGCCTGACAAAATGAATGGGGAAATGTGCTATCATCCTGGTGCATGTATCTGGGTGCATGTACCATGTCCGCACTGCACTGTTACAGTGTTATTATTCCACTTTCCATATCCTGTGGAATTCTAGTTATTGAGATGAGTAGCCATCTTGGAGGAGAGGCCCTAAAACTGGACAGAACTTTAGAATCTAAGGCCATTCTGCACTACACTGTTATAGTGCTATTATTCCACTTTCGGCATCTTGTGAAATTCTGGGGTTTGTAGTTCACTGAGGCCCAAGAGCTCTCTGGCTGAGAAATCTAAAGGCCCCTCTCTAAACTGCGAACCCGAGGATTCCACGGGATGTTGAAAGGGGAATAATAGCACTATAACTGTGTAGTGTGGAAATGGCCAATGACAAATTGGCAAAACTCATTAAGAACAGAGATCAGTACCCCTTGCTCCCTATTCATGTGGGCACCAACAATGAGGGCAAGAACACTTCTGAGTAGATCACCTCTAGCTATGCCACTTTGGGCAGGAAGATCTAGAGATTTAAGGCACAGGTGGTGTTCTTGTCAGTTCTGCCAATGAGGAACAGAGGACCACACAGGGAGAGGAAGATACTAAAAGAGAATGGCTGGCTATGTGGATAGCGTAGGCAGGAGGGGTTTGGCTTCTGGGACCACAAGCTGAACATGAGTCAGCAGTGTGATGCAGCAGCCAAGAAAACCAACACGATTCTTGGTTGCATCCGTAGGAGTATGGTGTCTAGATTGAGGGAGGTGATGGTGCCACTCTATTCTGCATTGGTTAGGCCTCATTTGGAATACTGTGTCCAGTTCTGGGCACCTCAATTCAAGAAGGATGTTGACAAGCTGGAACGTATCCAGAGGAGGGCAACCAAAGTGGTGGAGGGTCTGCAAACCATGAAGCCCTATGAGGAATGACTTAGGGAGCTGGGTATGTTTAGTCTGCAGAAGAGAAAGTTAAGAGGGGACAGGATAGCCATGTTTAAATATTTGAAGGGATGCCACATAGAGGAAGGAGAGGGCTTGTTTTCTGCTGCTCCAGAGACCAGGACAAGGAGCAATGGATTCAAGCTGCAGGAAAGGAGATTCCACCTGACCTCAGGAAGAACTTCCTGACAGTCAGAGCTGTCCAGCCATGGAATCTGCTGCTGCACCCATGGAGTGTGGTGGAGTCTCCTCCTTCTTTTGGAGGTTTTTAAGCAGAGGCTGGATGGCCATCTGTCGGGAGTGCTTTGATGGGTGATTCTGCATGGCGGGGGGTTGGACTTGATGGCCCCTGGGGTCTCTTCCAACTCTATGATTCTATGACCACAGTCTTGGCTTGATATTTAGAGGACTACTTGCTTACAGAACGGCTGCGCTTCACCAAGACTGGGAAGAATGTCTTTAGTGGTAGTGTGGCACGTTTGATCAAGAGGGCTTTACTCAAAATCCATTGGGAGGGGTGTTTTGGCCCTTGACGACAACTCACAGGTGCTATCTGTGCATGGAATAGCTGCCAGAAAGTTCGCAGAATCATAAGGGCCAGAGGGGATCCCAGAGATCATCTAGTCAAGTCCACTTTTAGGCAAATGCTTTAAATATTTCTTTTAAATAAACTTTATTGACTGTCATAAGAAACCAGAAATACACTACATAGGGAATCAAGATACTGTAAATTCACTACAACTTGTACGAAATGTAATTCACCAATAAATAACTAGACACTGTGTCCATATGCTCATCTAGTCGCCTTCTCTTCTTCCTTCCTTCTTCGTTCTTCTCTTCATTCCTTCTTTCCTTATCAGACTAATAATCAATCTAACTAATAACTAATTTTAACTAAAATATAATAACGTCGAAAATAATGATGATAATAATAATAATACAGTAACAAAAATGACAATATTTATACCAAATGCCATTGAAATGTATAATCAGTCTAGTGACCATAACCATTTAATTTACTATATTTATAGTAACTGTTAATTAAAATATCTGTGTATTACCCTAAAGACGGAATGTCTCAGCCTCTAACGACTATACTATCGCCAACTAGCTCCATAAGGATATTTTTGCTTACTGTTCTATGATGTTTTTATGAGCTTACCTATATGCATGTCTAGAACTATATGTCAAATATGAAAGCATCCTTCCATTTTTTCTTCCATATTTTCCTAATTGACAAATACTCTGGCTTGTCTTCAGATCATATAAATCTTTCGCCTTTTACAAATGCTTTAAATATTAAACAAAAGAAATTTGCCTTGGAGATTTTGAAAGTGTATACTGGAAATTAGCACTTTGCACAGGCAAAATTTCTTCTTTTTTTTAATAATTTTTTTTGGAGTTTTTTTTAAAAAATGCATTAAAAGTTACAAAAGGTTGCAGAATTACGGAAAAGTAAAAGAAAAAAGGAAAAGAAGAAAAAAGTTCCTTCTGACAGTGATATATACATGCAATAATTATTCATAGCACTGTCTCTAAAATTGCAACAAATTCCTTACTTTCATTAAGCTGCTCTTTCTGATCATCAAAACCATAAGTTACAAGGTCATTTTCAAATGTCACTAAGGGACGTTTCTCTAACCCAACTTGTCAGTTTGCCCATTTCTGCTAAATCTGTCAGTTTCTTTTTTTTTCTTGCCCCAAAGGTTTTAAATCTTTTTATTCAAAAGAAAATATTACCAAAACCAGCATTTCAACTGTACATTATGATAACTTACAAATATTCCAAAGGTTACAAAAAGTTCTATAAACAAAATCCAAACTATTATCAAATAATACATCAAAACAATAGTTTCTTATCCAGTTTGTCTAATTCTTTTTACCTATCTATTACAATTATTAACTACCTTAAAAAAAAAGTGTACTCGTATTCTCATATTTTGTATTCATACTTAACGGAGTCGTTTCTTTCCTCCTATAGATTTTTACATAAGATACAATACAGATATTCTTAAAGTACCCTTATATCTAATCTCCTATTCCATATTTCTATCTTCTTGGGTTTTCTCTATAAAAAAACAAACAAACCTACTTCCCTTATTCACTTTCCTTGTGCATGTTGGGTATTCACTAGATCATAATTTCCAACGGTAAATGAGTCCTATATTTTTCCTCCTTAAGCTCTGTCTATTAAAATTTTTTGATTCTATTTTATTGCATTCTAATTTGTATTTCTAAGCCCAGATCAGCAAATTCGTCATTAATATTTTAGTTTAACTTAAGTAGTCGCTTCTTTTATAGTACCTATATTGTTCACCATCCCCTATATTAATGAATATTAAATCTGTCAGTTTCAACAACCTTCTATCGCTCCCAAGTTATGGAATGGCCTGCCAGAAGAGACCTGGCATATCAAGACTGCAGTCAAGACTGTTTAATAGTTAATGTGTTTTAGGGGGTTAGAAGGGTTGGTGGGTGGGGAGGATGGGTTACATTTTAATGTTTTTAATGTATTTTATATGCTGCTGTAATGCCGCCTCGATCCATTGGGAGAAGCGGGATACAAATAAATTATTATTATTATTATTATTATTATTATTATTATTATTATTATTATTATTATTATTATTACCATTCCCCCATAATGGGTAGTGTTGAGTTCGTCCATCCGTTGTTTTGCGCATACAACAATCTTGCTGCTGTGGTCAGAGCATTCTTTCTTTTCCAGCCCAGCAAGCGCTCTGCTTTGGAGCTGTGTGGCAGGAACGACGGCAACATCAAAGTGATCTTCCCCGATGTGGAGATGGATGACGGCACCAGCTCAGGCTCAGCGGTCCATGCCCAGCCGGGAGATTACGTCCTGGTGAAGGTGATTTGTGGGTCTTTCACTTTCTCCCCAGGCAGTATCCATCACCTGGGCCAGGTTCCCTGTGAGAAGGAAGCTCTGTCTAGATTCTCCTTGGGTCTGCCTGCTCCCCTGATTCCGTTGCATCTAATTTTTGTGAGTAGGAGCAGGCTTGAGTGCGGAACTACGACTCCCAGAGACCAGGGTTTAAATCCCCAAAAGATCCTCTGGGTGACCTTGGTCAAGTCACACTGTTTCAGCTTCAGAGAATGGTAGTGACAAACCTGAGTACATCTGGAAAAGAAAACTCAGGGCTGGCATGGTGTAGTGGTTTGAGTGCTGCACAAGAACTTGGGAGGTCACCGTTCAAAATTCTGTTCAGCCTTGAAACCCCTGGGTGATATGGGTCAAGTCACACTCTCTCAGCCACAGAGGAAGGCTGTAGCTAACTCTCTCTGAATAAATCTTGCCCTAAAAATCCTGTGATAGGGTCGCCATAAGTCAAAGTTGAATTGAAGGCACATAATAAGAGTAATAAATCCCACCACTGGGCTCTCTAGCTTGGCATCCCTTCTGTTAGTAGTGGCAGACCATGTGCCCCGGGATGCTCTCAGGGAGAATGGATCTTGCAGACCTTGGGAAAATTGCTTCTTTAGACTACAAGACATTCTGGTCATGTTGGGGGATTCTGGAAGTTATATTCCACCCTGTCCCAGACTGTAGCTCTGTGGACATGTGATGTCTGTACCACTTGTGGTGAGTCTTCTTCATCTGGTGGCTGGCCAGATCCTGCCCACTGTTGCCAATCTTAGCTGTTTCCCTTTTCCTTATGGCCCTCAGGGAGACCCTCCACTGTTATTAATGGGTTGCTGCTATGCAAGGGCCATAGGTCACCGTGATGGATCCCCTTGCCAGTTCCAACCCTGGGTTCCTGTCACTCACTTTGCCCTTCTCGTGCCCCCCATCCCTTCCTGGATTGGGTACTTGGGCCTCAAGATGATCCCCTTACTGTCGAAAAGTGGTTGTGTGGCTTTGGTGGGTTCTCTGTACTAGACATGACTAGGCCCTCCAACAAACTTAATAGGAACAAACATGTGGAAATTTATTAAGACGTGAAAAAATAATACACTAGCCCTTGAACTACTAAATCTTTTACAGCTGCCCCAAACCATAGTCAGCCCTTTCCTCTGTTTGATTCCTCTGTCTCTATTCCAACTGTCCCTATCTCTCTGGAATCTGTTCCCTATCGTTTCCTTATCTGCCTTCTGACAGAGACAAGCCTCAGTTTTGTCACATTTCCTTCCTGCAGGCCCCTCCCTTCATAGCATTCCCTGAGCTATGATTGGCTGCCTTCAGCCAGGTGTGCCCAGCTCCTCCCTTCATAGTCACTAATTAGACTTTAGAAGTCCTCAAGTTTGGTCACTGCACTTGCTTTCTAAGGTAGTCGCCCAGGGGTGGGAATGAAACAGTCTTCCTGATCTTTTTGGACTGCAGTTTCCATCAGCGACCCCCCTATGCCCAGCAGAACTGGTGGTATGGATTGCTGGGAATTGCAGTCCATTGACCTCTGGAGAATCATATGATTCCTTCCTATCCCTGTAGTGGGTGATGGGGGAGACCTGTCCCTGCCTGAGACCCAAGGAGACACTGATGCTCTTCTGCTTCCTTTCCCCTCCTTCCAGAAAGGCCATTTCTGCACTACACTATTATGGTGCTATTATTCCACTTTCAACCTCCTGTGGAAGAAATTCTGGGTGTTGCAGTTTCCTGAGGCCAAAGAGCTCTCTGGCTGACAGTTTTAAAGGCCCTTCCCTAAACTGCAAACCCCATAGGATGTTGAAACTGGAATAGTAGCACTATCATAGCATAGTGCAGAAATGGCCTTAGAGTAGACCTTCCAGTCCTGGCCAGTTCAGAGAAAAACAGATTCTGGAATTCCTAGGGTTATTAGACTTCTAGCTGTACAATGTGCCAAGTGGGAGGAAGGATATAAATTGAATTTAAAAACAGAAATAAAACAAATATCTTGTTGAAGCTTAGAAGGTGAAAATAATGCAGTTAGCTTTAACTCTTCCTTTTGTGCTAACAAAGTTACTATCAAGTTATATTTAAAGAGCGATGAAAGAAGTAGGAATAAAGTTACTCCGCTGATATGATGGGGAATATTTTCTAGATACTTTCAATGGTTAATTTTAGATGGGAAAATGAAAAAGAATGGGAAATGGAACAATTTAGTTTTTCTTTCCTGTAACGAGTAGTGAAAATGAATTGGAATTGGAACATGCTCTAATGAATAGCAGGAATTAATTATTTCCAAGTACTTTCCTAAGTTCTACACCTTATAATTACTTTATCTGTCTAATCTGTCTGTCTGTCTGTCTGTCTGTCTATCTATCTATCTGTCCATCCATCCATCCATCCATCCAACCATCCAACCATCCATTCTATCCATTCAATCCATTCATTCAATATCTCTCCTAGCAAGAGACCCAAAGGCAGTTTCCCACACTTTTAAATTAATTTTCCACCCTTTTAAATTTATTTAATTAAACTGACCATTCTGTTTGTTTAATTATTCTTAACTGTTCACTCAGTGGCTCCCTGTCACACAATTTCTGATTATCCTTTGTATGTGTGTACATGCAACTTTCCTCCTTCCAGATCTCCTCCGCCAACTCCCAGACACTGAAGGGGATTCCAATCTGTCGAACCACGCTAAGAGAATCTGCGGCATTTTCCTGATGCCATCACCTGAGCAGCAAAACGTGATGACCAGGTAGCTTTTCCCTTTCGGAAGAGGAGCAAAATTGGACTCTGGTTGATAAGTACCACCTGGGTCGTGCTGGATTCTTAAACCAGAACGTGGTACAGCCTTAGCATACCTTACTGAAATGAGGTCTGATGGGATCCGACCTCCACCTCTTGTGTTGGCAGCTAGACATTTTCATGGACTGCTACTCCTGCTATGTAAGTTTAACAGGCTCTCTTCCTTGTAATGTTGCACTTGAATAAACCTGTGTGTTTATTACACACAACCAGGATGGTTGTAATGGTTTGGGTGTTCAACTAGGAGTGGCGTTGGGAGCTGTGTGTGTTTAGTCTGGAGAAGAGAAAGTTAAGATGGCAGGGGGTTGGACTATTGGATGGCCCGTGTGGTCTCTTCCAACTCTACATTTCTATGATTCTATGAAGAGGTGACATGATGGCTATGTTTAAATATTTTAAAGGACATCATATGGGGCAAGCATGTTTTCTGCTGCTCCAGAGACTAGGACATGAAGCAGCGAATTCAAATGACAGGAAAAGAAATGAAAATGAAAAGAAAGAATGCACTGCTGCCTGGGAGTATGATGGAATCTCTTTCTTTGGAGGTTTTTAAAGAGAGGATGGATGGGCATCTCTCAAAGGAAGGGCTTAGATTGTGAGTTCCTCCATGGTAGAATGGGGCTGGACTGGATGGCCCCTGGGGTCCCTTCCAACTCTGTGATTCTGTGAAGCTACAGTGGCTGGCAACTAAGCTTTAAGTGAGGAATTTTGACATTTTATAGTGGGACAGGAAACAAAATAACTGAGAAATCTCTAAATCATAATGAATGGGGTGTGGTCCTCAGAAGAAATTTAGAGGAACAGGTTAGGGCTTGGAATGGGTTTTGGGGGTCAAAAATTGAGGTCTAAAGGTGTTTTCTTACCCTCCAAAGTGTCCTGATTTGGGATGGATAGTCCCAATTAATCCTCTGCATTCCCACATTCCCAACTACTTTGAAAAGGTCCCAGTTTCTCTGGCCTTCACCCATTTCTGCCTTTCTCCTCAGTTCACTTCAAATGCTGCAAAGTGAGTTCAAAATGCAAGAGTAGTTTGCAATCCATTAACTCATCCCCAGCACGGAGAAGATACAACAGAATCATGTCCTTCTCAGGAGATGCAGACAAAAGCCAATTGCTGCAGCTTCTCCTAGCTGAGAAGGTGGTGGGATTTTCCTTTGGAGGAGGTTTTTAAACCAGCTGGATGACCATCTGTGGGGAGTGCTTTGGTGGTGTGTTCTAGGAATTGGACTGGATGGCCTTTGGGAGTTCTGCCAACTCTAAGATTCGATGACAGTCCCCACTTCTAACTTGGCTGCCCTTGAGCTTTTTCCTGTTGACCTGGGAATCAGTAGGAGCATCTTTCCAAAAAGTGTGGTTGTAGAGGACATTAAACATCAGGAGGAGGACAACAGCTGTTCAGCTGTGCCTTAGAGGTTGCTGGACTCTTTGTCCTTGGAGGTCTTTAAACAGAGGTTGGATTTCCATCTCTCAGGAGTGGCTCAGCTGCATATTCCTGCATGGTATGGGGTTGGATGAGAAGGCCTTTGGGGATTCCCATCACCATGTAAGGCTATGATTCCATGATGCCTTACAGCCCCCATTCCCTCCTAACATGCACAATTTTAGAACCAGCTAATTGAGTGGTTATGGAATACCTAAATACTCTGAAAGGCCCCAGATCCCATCTGATCTTGGAAGCTAAGCAGGTTCACCGTGATTAGGATTTGGATGAGAGACCGCCAATGAATACCAGGTACTGTAGGCTGTATTTTGATAGAAGGAGCTGGCAGAATCACCTCATTGTCTACGAAAACCCTATTAAATTTATTGAGTCTCTATAAGTTGACAGGCAGCGTCAAGACACAGCACACACCATGGAGAAGAGAAGATGAGGGGGTCACACGATTGCCATATTTGAATATTTGAAATATGGAAGATGGGGCAAGCTCATTGTCTACTGCTGCTGCTTCAGAGACAAGGACACAATGGAGCCATGGCTTCAAACTACAGGAAAAGAGATTCCACCTAAACTTCAGGAAGAACTTCCTGACGGTCAGAGCTGTCCAACAGTGGAATCTGCTACCTCCATGGAATGTGATGCAGTCTCCTCCTTCTTTAGAGGTTATTTTTAAGCAGGGGCTGGATGGCCATCTGTTGGGAATGCTTGGATTGTGCATGACAGAAGGGGCTGGACTGGATGACCCTTGGGGTCTCCTCCAGTCTAGGATTCACACACACACACAAACACGCTTATACAATTGAGTGGTTAAGAGATAGTCATCTGCCCAGGCAGAAGGAAATTGCAATGCAGAATGTTGATGGCTGGAATGAAGTGGAATTGTTACTCCCAGCCAGAGTAGACCCACTGTGTCAGTGGGATTTACCTAAGTGTTGATCTACCATTCAGTGGGTCTCTGCAATACGGAACTAACCCATAAGCTTCTAAATGATATTCTTTCAGAAATTTGTCTGAATGGCCCATAATTTTCACTCTTTCCTGTGCTATGGAGTGGGAACCATGCAGATGTTGTTGGATTACAACTCAGCATACTTCCCCATTGGTTGTGCCACCTGGGGATGCTGGGAGTTGCAGTCCATCAGCATCAGAGGGCCTGATGATTCCCACCCCTGTATTTCAGCAAACTAAAAGTATATGTACCCATTCCTGCGAGTGGGTGGGGAGACAAAAAAATCCCTGTCAACTTGACTCAAATTCTGCACTGGGAAACCCTATTCCAGCCCCTCCTTTTTGTTCTTTCAAAAATGAAATGATTTTGCAGCTGCCCTCTGGGTGGTGGTATGCGTTCAATGGCATTTTGGGAAGTTTCTGCAGCTTGTAGCTATCCAGGGGAAAGGAAAACTGAACATGCCTTGCCCAGTTGAAAGGATACATCTGAGAAAGTGAAAGAAAACACAAGTGACTTTAGCTAATTTTGCATAATTTATTAATTCTGATAAATATGTGCATTCAATAATGCAGAGCAGCCAATGCTGGGAAGCTTGTCTGTCGAATCTGGCAATTATTTATAACGTTTCTTGTTCCATCTTTCAACCACAAACAAAATGGTGGCTCATGCTTTTAAAGCTACAATTTTTAGTCTCAGCTGCAGATTGTAGGCGAGGAGGAGGAAGAAGCCAGCTTGGGTCAGAAGCAAAAGGCAGCAGCGAAGAAAGGCGGCTCAGAATCCTGCCGGCAAAATGGTTCATCCGCTCACGCCGTCTCTTGGATGTGCAGTTTCCTAGGTCAGAACAGAGACAGAGGAGAGGTTATTTTCCATTTTTATTATGGAGTGTTGCTTCACTCAAAGGAATGCTTTACTAATCTCACATGGTTCTGAGAATGGGGCAGCTGCTTTTCCCACCCTGGAGCACCAGGCATTGAGCATTCTCCTTTGCTATGGGAAGAGGCCCCTGCAGTTGTACCAGGCAGGGATACCTCCTGAGATTCTAGCAGGACAAAGCATCTGCTAGGAGACTAAGTGTCCGGAAGTGCTCACCCTTTTTTAAAAAAGCAAATCAAGGAGGGGAAGAGATGATCTGTAAAGAGCAAAATATAGGCCTAGGGCCACATGTGGCCCCCAGTGCTCTCTTTGTGGCCCCTGAACTCCACCAGAGTACCAAGCCCACTCATTTTTGGAAGGAGAAGGAAGACATGCCTCCCTGGGAAGACTCTAGAAGTAGCAGTTCACCTCAGCACTGTGTGACATCAGAAATACACATTTTTGGAGACCAGAATAAAATCTTTTTTTGAAATACATGTGGCCCCAGGGTTGAAAATTGGGCCCCAGATCTGCCCACCCATTTTGTACATCATCCCAGGAAGTGGCCCAGATAATGCAGCCAATAGAGTGACTATCTCAGCAAGGCTGAGATGGGACATGATTTGTTAATCTTTCAGGGTGCAATTCAGCAGGAAGAGTTAGGCAAGCACCCTTCAAATGAAACAGCAGGGTCCAAAAGCAGAGGCTGGAAACTTTTCGCTTCAACAGTATGTGTGTGTGTGTATGCGTGTACCTTCAGGTTGCCTGTCATCTTACGGTAACCCCATGAATTTCATGGGGTTTTCTTAGGCAAGGAAGTAGTTTTGCCAGTTCCTTCTTCTGAAATACAGCCTACAGCACCTGGTATTCTTTGGTGGGCTCCCATTCAAGTCCTAACCAGGGCTGACCCTGCTTGGCTTCCAAAATCAGACAGGATCTGGTGCCTTTAGAGTGTACATATCCACCCTTTGGTTTTTCGAGTGCTCATTTAAACTTTAGGAAGGCTGTTCGTGTGGAAGAGCTGCTTGACAGTTGAATTAACTCCCTCAGAGAGTTATAGACCCTCTTTGAAGATCTTAAAACAGAGGTTGCATAGCCATCTCTTGGGGGTGATTTAACTGGATTCTGGCATGGAAGGGGAGGATTGGACTGGATGGCCTTTGTGGTCCCTTCCAACCCAGCGAATCTATGATTCTGTGAAGCACGGTGAGTGCTACCAGCTTGCAAGTGAGTTTTGCTGCACCAGAAGGTCCCTTACCTGGGAAATCGGCACGGTCGGGTTCCTCATTTGTTGCCGTTTGGACAGGGAGTGCGCCTGCTGTTGGTAGACCCCTAAGAGGCACAATGTGAGAGTCACCACAGTGGCAGGGCTCCAGATGAAAAAGCCATCAGGATGGCAGGACATTCATAATTCATTCTTTCTCTGTCCCCATTCCCAGTGACCAACGGGCCATCCCGTGTTTCCCTGTCTCCCACTTTGCCCAGGGCTGCAGGTTTGCATTCAAATTGGGGGCTGCCTTCACCTTGGAACCCATTTCAAATGGCAAGGGGCAGCCCTGGGGCGAGAACTAAGCCTCCCCTCTCCAGAGATCACGGAGAGGAGGCCAGCCTTCGTTCGTGCAAGACAGCAGGCACAGGGCCCAGTTTCCAAGCGGGGTGGCTTAAGCCCCAGACTTCTTAGTAGCCAAGGTCACTTACGGTTCAGAGCAGTGAGTGTCTTTCTCATGACTGCTTCGCTCCAGGGTTTGTATCGGCCCACCTGGGAAGGAGAAAAAGAGACTTCAGGGCTTCTGGGGGGCAGAGCAGGAGGCAAGGGAGTTATCAGCAGCCCAGGACAGCCCATCTTCCAGCTTGGAAGGCTTAGTGATGGAACTGAGAGGAAGAACTTGGCAAAAACCCAGCAGATAGAAACTCCCTTGACCTGGCATGGCGTCAGCCTTCCTAGTGATGGGAAGAACCCACTCCACACACCATGAGCTGAGGAAAGTTGCTTTCTTCAGATCACTCCTCCCAGAAACTCCCAGGTGCTGTGGCCGCACTTGGGATTTGTGATCCAAAGGCTCTGGCCTGGGCAGTGGCAGATGGTGGCACCCATGTCAGTATTATAGTCTGCTTTGGTTTTTAGTATGAACTTTAAAAGGAGCTCCTCAACGTGCTGAACCTAGTCTGGGGCAAAGGTTGAGCACATTCGTTTCTTTAAGTTCCAGACTAAAACCCAGAACAGATTTGCCACCTGACCAACTACCACTGGGTCTGGACACCGGGTGTCTGTGTTGGCCCCTCTTAATTTTGCTCTGTGAGATTTCTGGACAGAATTCCAGACTTCTAATGCCGGCCTTCTGCACCCAAACAGCAGGTGTATTTCTCAGTTTATGAAATCTACCATAAAGGTGGCCAGGTTGTGAAAACTGCAGCTACCTTGACCCTTGTGGTTTCCACTGTCGTTTCTATCGTTCTAGTCCACTGGAGCAAACTAATCCTTGACTGAACAGTCACTGTTGTACCCTCATGGAAGAGTTTCCAAACCCATACAGTTCCTTTTGGAAAGTGATCAGCCAAGCTTCCCAGACTGGAAGAGATTTTGCAATACAGAACGCTCTGGGCTCAGGCTGTGTGTTGGACAACTTTTCCCAAATGCTGTTCAAATCTAAGAAATTAGACCCAAGGGAGAGAGGGGTACTTACAGCGGTGCCGGCCACCGGCGAGGAAACTGATACGTCATCAGCGCTGTGAAAGAAATAAGAAAGTGAAGCAAAGCAGGTACAACTTAACAGTCAGGCAATACTTTTCAGAAACTGGCCAGCAGAAAGGAGCTAGGGGTGTACCCGCCCATGGCTGTCACCATTGCTTGCTAAGATAATGCACACAGAACTCCAGGGACATTTGAAATCAAGGAAGGGCCCTTGCTTAGTGGCAGAGCAGTGCTCATGTTTTGCATTTAGAAGGTCCTTGTTTCAATCCTGAGCATCTTCAAGGAAAGGCCCTGTTATCTGAAATATGGGAGGCAGCCACTGCTTATTGTTGTAGAACAGTATTGGGCAAGAAGGACCAGCGTGCAGTGCAGCAGAAAGCCATTCATATAGAATGGGTCCTATCAGCACAGCCAGAATCATGTTGGTGCCTTCTGTTCTGCTGTAGAAGCAGTTGGATACTTTGGTCTAATTTGCCACACCTGCATTCTGTTCATGATTACAGACGTACAGTTGTACATGCGCTGGCAGTTTGCTTGGACGTGCATGTGATGCACATGGACGTAGAAGAACATTTGGATGTGCATCCAGTTGTACAACACTGCTATTCAACTCAAAGGCAGGCTGACATAATCACTCCGCAGTTTCACCTGAGGAGATCTGTGTGTAGGATTCTAGCCGAAGGGTTTATCCTTTGATAAGAATTCATTACCTGTCCAGAGAAAGCCTGGGGACCAGCTTGCTTCCAGAAGCTTCAAAAGTAGCTTTTACACGAGCTTCCTGCAATGATAGGATCACAGAATCGTGGAGTTGGAAGAGGTTTCATAGGCCATCAAGTCCAACCCTCTGCTCCATGCAGGATCTCCAGGCAGAGCACCCCCAGCAGGGAGCTGTCCAGAGAAAGAGACCCCACCACCTCTCTAGGCAATGGGTTCCATCACTAAACTGCCCTCACTGTCAAGAAGTTCCCCCTAAAGTTCCACCAGAATCTACCCTCCTGTAACTTCAGACCAGTAGACCTGGTCCTGCCCTCTGGGGCAGCAGAGAATATTCCTGCCCTGTCCTCTCTGGGGCAGTCCTTGAGGAATGCAAAGAGGGCCATCATGCCATCTCTCAGTCTGCTCTTCACCAGGTTGGACATGCCCAACTCCTTCAATGAGACAAAGGGAGCCACCCAGGAGTTATCTTAAAGCCAAGGGCCAGGTCTCCTTGGTTTTAAATCCCTTACGCACCTTGCGGACAACGCAGGAGTACTGATGTGTTGTCACACCATGCAGAGAGAGGCCTGCAACCATCCATTTCAAGCAGGGCTTCTTGCACTTGCCACCTGCTCGCTCTCTTGAGTACCTTACTAACCCAGACCTCCCTCATCTAATCAGTCCAAGATTTCTGCACTTTCCATTTTCTCCACACCATTTTCTTAATATTAAATATTAATAGAATGGTACACATAGATAGCTAGACAGGCAGACAGACGGATGGATGGATGGATGGAAAGACAGATGGAAAGATAGATGGATGGATGATAGGAGCATTTGATACGTTATGAACCAAAATTAATACCCTGCCTTTCTCCTTGAACAGAACTCAAGCAGCCTTAACTAGCATTACTGGGAGAAAGGTGGAACAGAAATGAGTACAATAGCAGCAGTAACAACAGCAACAACATTCAGAAGTCAATAGTAAGGCATCTTCTTTCCATCTGACTTGGAAAGAAATTCATGCTGTTGTTGAAACACTTACTAGATTCAGTGTGGGCAAGTTGGTGTTGCATTTCCCCTCAGCGCTGGTGCACAGGTTAACAGTGAGTGACAAAGTTGCGTCAGCTGGGTTAGCAGTGTGGGAAACCGACGGGCCCCTGACCTGGGTGATTGTGGCCTTCACAGCTTTTCCTTGTGGAACCTGCAGAGTGGCATCGGTGGAGCAGTAAATCCACAGAACATGGAAGATGGAGGTAGAAGAGTTGCTAGATGCTCTGCTCTCAAGCAGAAAATATGCATTCACTCAGTCTCTCTCTCTCTCTCTCACACACACACACACACACACACACACACACAATCCCTCTCCCTTTTCTGTTCTGTTGTTTTCTCTCTCAAAGTATTTCTGCATTGCTTCTCATCCTGACCTGGCTCCCACATTGATAACACAACAGAGTAAAGCATTATTTAGAAATAGACTTTAAAAAAAAAACAGTTTTGAGGAGCCAAACATTCTGTAAGAACAAATTAAAACAGCTCCCATAGTGAACTCTATTCGTTTATTTCCTGTTTATTAAGTTTTGTGTGTTAATCACTTCAATAAATATATACCTTCAGTGATTAACTGCATCCTTCTGGGATGCAGGACAACCTTGGGAGCTGTGCTGTTGGTTTCCTTTTTCAAAATTACCCATTCATTCATCTCATATCTCATTTTTCTCCCACTATGGGACCCCCAAACTTCATTGGCTTAAATCCTGCTGGTAATCTTGACTAGAGTAGACCTACTGAAACAATAGGATTTACCTGTGCGTTGGCTCAGCATTCAACAACTGATTCAGTGAGCCTAGTCTAGTTGTGATGAATTAAAAAGATTCCGGCCAGCATTTATAATGGTTACCCTTATTATCCCACCTTTGACCCTCAAAACAGAGACTCAAAGCAGCTTACAAATGATAACAAATACAAAACAGGTTGAGCCTCCTTTATCTGGAAATCCAAAACTTCCAACACCCACAGCTCTTTGCCACCAGCTGCCCACTTCTGATTTCGAAGCACAGGAGAGACCCAGGGGTTCCTTGGGATCTGCGTTGAAGTCTTGCCAGCCTGTTGTTCTCATCCCCATGTGCTGTCTGGACTCCTTTCTTATGCTTGCAAACTAAGGCCATTTCCACACTAGCCTGTTATAGTGCCATTATTCCACTTTCAACGTCCTATGGAATCCTGGAGTTTGAAGTTTAGGGAGGGGCCTCAAAGGCCATAAAATCAAAGGTCCCTCCCTAAACTGCAAACTCCAGGATTCCATAGGACGTTGAAAGTGGGATAACAGCACTGTAAAAATGCCGTGTGAAAATGGCCATAGAGAAACAACACTCAGCAGTTACTAACCTCTGGGAGGAGCCTCTGTTCCTCTGCGGGCAGGGTGCCATCACCAAAAACCTACCAGAAACAGAAACAGGGCTTGAGTTGTGCATGCTCATTCATAGAAAAAAGGTTCCATCTAAACCTTAGGAAGAACTTCCTGATGGTCAGAGCAGTTTGAGAGTGGAATCTGCTGCTGCCCCCATGTAGTGTGGTGGAGTCTCCTCCTTCTTTGGAGGCTTTTGAAAAGAGGCTGGATGGCCATCTGTCAAAGGAAGGGCTTGGATGGAGTCTTCTTACAAGGCAGCCCTGTGATTCTATTGAGCTTCCTTTGAGGAAGAAACCAAGTCACCTCTTGCTAGACCTCATTGACTGAGGGCTTGGGGAGGCTTTCAGGCAGTAGGTGGGTGGGTGGGGATCTGCTGGGGATATGCTAGCTCTGGATTCCCTGCGTCGAACTGGATCAGGCTTGCTCATGGGCAAGAATCATGCCCCCCTGCTAGACGTTGTTGGCCAGCAATTCCTTAACCAGCATCTTGCATCAGTTTTAAAGAGGGTATTTTTATTTAAAAGTTATTAAAGATACGTTAAAACAAAGCAGAAAAAGAAAATAAAATACAAGAAAGAATAAACTATATAAAAAATAAGTTTAAGAAGAAAAAATGACTTCCATTCTTCCTTTCAGTGGCTGTGTATGTGTTCCATTATTTCAAATCTTTCTATTTAACATCCTGGTAATGTTTTCTTTCAGTGCTCTGTTTCTCATTGTTCCTCAAAAACCACACATCGCATAGTCCTAGTTTTCTTTTTCTTCCCCCCACCGGGAGCTTCGTATCCTTTAAAATATCACTCATCCTCATTTTCTACTTTTACTGAGCCTTTTCATAGAATCGTAGAATCATAGAGTTGGAAGAGACCCCAGGGATCTGGAGAGAAGTGACTAGCGGGGGGCCACAGGGTTCTGTCCTGGGCCCAGGGCTATTCAACATCTTCATCAATGACTTGGATGAAGGAGCAGAGGGCATGCTGGTCAAATTTGCAGATGACACCAAATTGGGAGGGGTTAGTAATACCCCAGAGGACAGGATCAAAATTCAAAATGACCTGGATAGATTGGAGAGCTGGGCCAAGGCGAACAAAATGAAATTCAACAGAGAGAAGTGTAAGGTCCTACACTTAGGCAGAAATAATGGAATCCACAAATGTAGGATGGGGGACATGTGGCTGGATAGCAGTACGTGTGAAAGGGATCTAGGAGTCTTCATAGACCACAAGCTGAACATGAGTCAGCAGTGTGATGCAGCAGCCAAGAAAGCCAATGCAATTCTCGGTTGCATCAATAGGAGTCTGGTGTCCAGATCAAGGGAGGTCCTGGTACCCCTCTACTCTGCTCTGGTTAGACCCCATCTTGAATCCTGTGTCCAGTTCTGGGCACCCCAATTCAAGAAGGACATGGTCAAGCTGGAGCAAGTCCAGAGGAGGGCGACCAAAATGGTGAGAGGCCTGGAAGCCATGCCCTATGAAGAACACCTTAATGTCACATCAGTTCTGATTTCATTTTTGACTGCTTTTGGGGCATTTCGTTAGCATTTCAGGGGAACAAAACTGCTGTATTTTGAGTATTTTACAATGTTTCTTATTAGGGGGAAGAATACCTGGGGGAATAAAAAAAATGGAGAGGGCTTTTGGATACTTTTTTGGGGTATCCTTTGGAAGGTTGCTCTGAGGGCCACCGAAGGGAAGTTGAAGCCACATGAAGCACACGGGTTCTACTTTTCCCACCCCTGTTATAAGGCTTCCTCCAGAGCTTGTGGATGTTACTTTCTTGGGCTACTGAGCCTCTGAACTTTCTGAAAGCTCTGCTCTAACCCACTTTTCTGCTGCTTTCCCATGAGGTAGAATGGCCTGCTCCTCGGATGCACTTTACATCTCTATAGGGATGTCCAGAACCAGGAAGACATCCTGGCCCTATTAGGTGATGTTGATGAAAAATGCTGATCATCTCTAACCACTAGCCACCGACCAGCTCAGCAACAGATGGGCAGACACTATCCCTAATATCATGCGTAAATGGTAAATCCCTCTCTGTGAACATTTAGTCCAAGAGTGGAATCCTGCTGGTGACATAGGGATTACACAAGTGCCTGTCTCTTTTTGGATGTCACCTAAGGAGGTATTAAATACATCACCTGCTGAATACCTCTTTGTGCAACGTGTAGAAAAAACACCACCCATTAAATATTTCTTTGTGTGACATAGGAAAAACATCAGCTACTAAATACCTCCTTGTGCCGTGTGTACAAAAAAATGGTACTTATTAAATACTTCCTTGCACAATGTGCAGGAAAAACATCAACGACTAAATACTTCTTTGTGCAATGTGCAACACTTTGTGAAAAGTGCAACACTTTGTGAAAAGTGTTGCCTATTAAATACCTCCTTGTGCAATGTCAACCCCACCCCCAGAAGCCAGCTTTGAAGCATTGGAGCATGCTGCCACAGCTGTTTACTGGCCTGGAGGCAGGTTAGGGGTCACCTGGGTAGCAGCTGGCTGCTGTTCTGCAGTCAGAAGAAGACTGGTGCCATCACCCTCCCAGATCTCCAGCAAGAATCCCCAGGGATCCAAGAGGGTGATGCCAGGCAGATGCTTCCATGGCACCCCCGCCCTGCTTCTGGCCATCTAGAATCACAGGGGCAGAGTGTTATACTCCACCCATGCAATGTAGGATCGTGCCCCATAGGTCTGCTGCTCCACTTACCATGGCGGAAAGGCTGCTGGGTGTGACGGTTGACAGGAGCGAGTTAGGGATGCTGGAACTCGTGTCCATGTCCATACGGGAGCCTTGCTCTTGAGGCAGAGAAGGGGGTGCGTTGTTAAGAGCTACGTGACTTCCATCCTCTCTGGCCGTCTTGGTCTGAAAGAGGAATTCAAGACAATGAAACACGCATGAAAGCAGAGATGTTCACAGAGACAGAATCGGGGGGGGGGTAGAAATATTAATTGGGTTTTGGAAGAACATTCCACCATTCTGGGTACTTACAGCATAGCGGTACAGGAGAGCATCGTTGGTGGATTCAGGAGTCCGCAGTGGGATGAACTGGGAGCTGCTACCTTCTGACCTGAGCGGCAACAAAGCTGGAAGGACACCACAAGTTCAGTCAGAGGGGCCTCGGTGGCACCAGCTCCCTCCCACCCAACATCGCCTGCTCTCCAGGGTCTCAGGCAGAGCAGGCAGGCAGCTGGAGATCCACGGGATCCATGCTTACAGATTCCTGCCCGAGGACGGAGACCTACTGGAGGGACTCTCCTCCATGTCCAACCAATTGGAGCAGCCCCTTGGGACAGGACTTGGGAACAGGGCCTCCTCTGCTGGCACACCCTCATTGTGATTAGCACCAACACTTTATTCTGGCACCAAGTTAAAAGGTGTTTTTTTCTAAAAGCCCTTGGGGCCCAATTTGCTTTTTTGGTATACAAGTCCATGATTCACACTGTTTTAACTTTTTAAGCTTTGTTAAATTAATCCTGCTTAAATTACTTTATTAAACTTGGAATCGTTTTACATTGTTTATAGGGTTTTATTGGTAGGCTGCCTTGGTTGGGCACAGAAGTATTTTAAAGCATCTAGCCTTTTATTTGTGATTTCCTCAGCCATTCTAAACAAAACCATATTGTGGGTTAAAATCCCCGAATCCCTTCTGCGTCTGTCTTACTGCTATAATTGTGTCCAGGCTCAGTGCCACAGATAAAGTAGTAAGAAGGAATTTGAAACTGGCTCTCCTACCCTGAGAACATCCTTTGGTTGACAGTAATGATGGCATTTCAACAGGAATGGGCACAAAGACCCTGTTCTCTAGACCTTGCAAGTTATGTTGAACCACTTTTGCTCATGTGCACTCCCTCTTTTTTCACGCAAGGCTGAAAGTTCTGTAAATTTGTTGATGCTGCTAAATAAACTTTGTCCATTGGACCAACCCTTGCTATGCAGCTGGGCTGGAAGAAGACTCTGGGAAGTTGGTCCCTTTTGGCCAAAAGCCTCTGAGTGTTTGTCTCCTTCCTAACAGGGTTCAGGGCCCAATCCAGCTCTGTGACGTACCTGCAAAGGCACGACAGCTGACCTAGCACCTTCAGATCCACCAAAAGGGCAAATTTGAAGTAGTTAACCTTCTGCCCCATAAACCATGTCTTCTCCCACAGTATACATATTAATACCCTTGTTTGCATTACGGTAGTGTGAGTTGTTTTGGTCTTTGCATGGAGAGCACTCCATGGAGCTATCCTGTTCTTGTGACAATGGTTTCTTTCACACTATGCAACGGTACAAGTTTGATCCTTAACACAATAGGATGAGTTTCTTCTCCAATACTGAAATACTCATCCGGGCCTTTTTGTGCTGCAGTTGTAGCACCATGATTCCACATTAGCTCCCCTGGCCACATCAAGCTGAATCAGCAGTGTGATGCGGCAGCCAAGAAAGCCAACGTGATTCTTGGTTGCATCAATAGGAATATGGTGTCTAGATTGAGGAAAGTAATAGTACCACTCTAGTCTGCTTTGGACAGACTTCATTTGAAATACTGTGTCCAGTTCTGGGCACCTCATTTCAAGAAGGATACTGACAAGCTGGAGCAAGTCCAGAGGAGGGCGACCAAAATGGTGAAAGGTCTGGAAGCCCTGAAGCCCTGTGAGGAGTGTCTTAGGGATCTGGGTATGTTTAGTCTGCAGAAGAGAAGGTTAAGAGGGGACATGAGAGCCATGTTTAAATATTTGAAGGGATGTCATGTCAAGGAGGGAGTGGGCTTGTTTTCCACTGCTCCAGAGAGCAGGACAAGGAGCAATGGATTCAAACTGCAGGAAAAGAGATTCCACCTAGACCTCAGGGAAAAACTTCCTGACTGTCAGAGCTGTCCGGCTGCCTGCATGGAGTATGTGGTGGAGTCTCCTCCTTCTTTGGAGGTTTTTACGCAGAGGCTGGATGGCCATCTGTCGGGAGTGCTTTGATGTGTATTCCTGCGTGGCCAAAAGGGGTTGGACTGGATGGCCCCTGGGGTCTCTTCCAACTCTATGATTCTATAGATTCCTGGAATTTGCAGTTTGGGGAGGCATAGTTAAATTCTCAGCCAGAAAGTTCCAGTGGCTTCCCAGACTGCAAACGCCAAGATTCCGTAGGATGTAGCCATGACCATTAAGTGGAATTGCAGCATGATAACTCTGCAATGCAAAAGAGTCCCATGTGGCTCCATTTGTTCTGAGAGGGTGTGTGTGTTTAAAGCCCATCTCTACAAGATTAGAGTCACACAAAACCCTTGTTATTATTCAGGTAATTTGCTATGGAATATAAACTCGCCTGAGCTTTAAGATCTTTGGGAGAGGGCTTTTTCTCAGTCCCACCACTGTCATGGGCATGATTAGAGAGGAAAAGGGGACAGCCCTCTCAGTGGCTGCTCTTAGACTGTGGAACTCCCTTCCACAGGAGGTCTGGTTAGCCCCCTCCCTGCTCTCTTTCCACTAGGATGTAGAAACCTTTTTATTTAGGCAGGACTTTCATTAATTTTAATTATTTGGCAAAAAAAAAAGTGTTGAAAATGATGTGCTGGATTTTTTTTTTTTTTTGGTCTTGCATGTTTTTCATGCTTTTTAACATATTCTAAAATGTAATTTCATCTGTTTTTGAACTACCTGCTTTGGAATGGTACCTTTGTTGAATTGGGTTTTAACCAGAACATTTATAATATACATATTTGCCAACTTCTGTTTTGAACTACTGAAAGCCTTCTTGGGTGCTTTGGCAAAAGGAAGGCAGGGTACAATCTACATAAACAAATAAATGGATAAACAAATAAAACAGGTGCAGTAAAAATGTAGCCATAGTGGAAAACTTACATTGATCATTGCTTCCCTTGTTCACACGATCAATGACGGAAGGAGGGAGGGATGCAGTATCACGGCTGCTCATGGATGGAGAAGATGCAGGGACCAGAAAGCCATTCGCAAGACCAGATGTGCCAGGCAAAATGCCACCTACTCCATTTTGGACATTTCCAATTCCGTTCATTGACGGAAAACCCCCTAATATATTTTCACCTTGCTTTGATGAGCCTGCACCAGTTTGAGGAAAGAAGAAACCACCACTTCCAGTTCCTTTTGGAGAAGATAAATTGCTTGGGACACTTTTACCATTATTGGCTATCATATTTTGACCAGTTTTGCCTCGTATGAAATGGAATAGAGGCGTCAGGAAGCCGCCTCTTCCAGGTGCTTTTGGGGTAGACAAATCTGCTGAGACACTTCCAGTACGATTACCTGAAGGAAGGCCAAATTGAGGAAGGCCACCTGTACTGGTTAACTGGGAGGAAGAAGCATCTCCTTGGACATTCTGACCAAGTTTCCCAGAGAGAAGGCCAGATTGAGGGATGGAGAGAGAACCTGTTTTGGTTCCTGTGGGAGAAGAGGCATCTCCCTGGACATTTACACCAATGTTACCAGTGGGAAGGCCAGACTGAGAGATTGAGAGAAAACCTGTTTTGGTTCCAGTACGAGAAGAGGCATCTCCTTGGACATTTACACCAATCTTACCAGTGGGAAGTCCTACCTGAGGGATTGAGAAAAAACCTGTTTTGACTCCAGTAGGAGAAGAGACATCTCCTTGGACATTTACACCAATCTTATCAGTGGGAAGACCAACCTGAGGCACTGAGAGAAAACCTGTTTTGGTTCCTGTAGGGGAAGAGGAATCTCCTTGGACATTTACACCGATCTTACGAGTGACAAAACCAAACTGAGGGATTGAAAGAAAACCTGTTTTCGTTCCCTGAGGAGAAGAGGCATCTCCTTGGACATTTCCACCAGTCTTACCGATGGGAAGGCCAAACTGAGGGATTGAGAGAAAACCTGTTTTGGTTCCCGTGGAAGAAGAGGCATCTCCTTGCACCTTTACACCAATCTTACCAGTGGGAAGTCCTACCTGAGGGATTGAGAAAAAACCTGTTTTGGCTCCAGTAGGAGAAGAGACATCTCCTTGGACATTTACACCAATCTTATCAGTGGGAAGACCAACCTGAGGTACTGAGAGAAAACCTGTTTTGGTTCCTGTAGGGGAAGAGGAATCTCCTTGGACATTTACACCGATCTTACGAGTGACAAAACCAAACTGAGGGATTGAAAGAAAACCTGTTTTCGTTCCCTGAGGAGAAGACGCATCCCCTTGGACATTTCCGTCAGTCTTACCAATGGGAAGGCCAAACTGAGGGATTGAGAGAAAACCTGTTTTGGTTCCCGTGGAAGAAGAGGCATCTCCTTGCACCTTTACACCAATCTTACCAGTGGGAAGTCCTACCTGAGGGATTGAGAAAAAACCTGTTTTGGTTCCAGTAGGAGAAGAGACATCTCCTTGGACATTTACACCAATCTTATCAGTGGGAAGACCAACCTGAGGCACTGAGAGAAACCCTGTCTTGGTTCCCGTGGGGGAAGAGGAATCTCCTTGGACATTTCCACCAGTCTTACCAATGGGAAGGTGAAACTGAGGGATTGAGAGAAAACCTGTTTTAGTTCCCGTGGAAGAAGAGGCATCTCCTTGCACCTTTACACCAATCTTATCAGTGGGAAGGCCTACCTGAGGGATAGAGAGAAAACCTGTTTTGGTTCCCGTGGGAAAAGAGGCATCTCCTTCGACATTTACACCAATCTTACCGGTAGAAAGGCCAACCTGAGGGACTGACAGAAAACCTGCTTTGGTTACCGTAGGAAATAAGGTACCTCCTTCGACATTTACGCCAACCTTACCAGTGGGAAGGCGAACGTGAGAGAGAGAGAAAGCCTGCTTTGGTTTCCGTGGGAGAGGAGGCATCTCCTTCAACGTTTACAGCAATCTTACCAGTGGGCAGGTTAAACTGGGGGATTAAGAAAAAACCTCTTTTGATTCCCTCGGAAGAAAAGGTACCACCTTGGACATTTTGAGGGTTCTCATCTTCTTCATCTTCGGGTCCTTGAGGGGAAAAGGGACCTCTTGGTCCCTTCCCATCGGGCCTCCTCCCCGGGCGGCCAGGTTCGTCGGGGTTCGGGGATTCCTGACCCTCAGGTCCTTTGGGGTAAAAGGGAGATTTTGGTCCCTTCTCACCAGGCCCCCTTGAGGGAAGTCCAGATTCAGGGTTCAGGTCATC